>BJCM01062161.1:0-12177 GCA_018326385.1 Flaveria bidentis | reverse complement strand
ATGTATCATGCTTGTAAGAGTCTTGTAATATCTTGAGTTGAGAAGTAATATATACAAGTGCCTTGAAAATTTATTTCTGTGTGTTCCTTTGCTACTTATTATATTATTATCAACTCTTGTAAAAGACTTTACTTCATCTGATTTGAGTGTTTCTATAAGTGAGTTTGAGAGAAATCCAAGTGTCTAAGTGACAAACCCGATCCTGCAGTTATGTTTATAGGTACCTCACATTGTAAGTGTAGGATGTTTTGGATATACACTAGACAAGACTATTGTATTATTCAACGTGTGTTAATAGAGTTCATATACATATGTTTCCAAAATGATAAAACTTGTGTTATGCTTCACATGTGTTGCATTTTTACCTTTATACATTGGTTATAACAGTACTAATATAATTGTTGCACACTCCTAGTAGTTAGTAAGACTTGATGGGTGTGGAGCCTTGGTAGTGTAATGTGTAAGACATTAAAGGCGGTTGGCTCTGACAATTCAAACGTAAAACTAGGATGTGTATAAATGTTCAAATATGTTTATATAAAAATGAGCTCATGCATAACCAAGATAAAAAATTGAGATTAATATTTTGAAAGTCTTATTAGCCCACCAACATTTCCGACTGACGTATGTTTTATTTTAAATAAATGTATCCTAGTGATGCTTAAGAAGAGAAAACAAAGAAGATGAAATTAAGATGTGTGAGCTTCAAAAATCATGTTAAGTTTTCGTTATGATGACGATATCAATTTTTACTAACACTCCCGTCCCAAGGCGGGGTGTTACAGTACTTGTTTAAAAATGAATTGCAGTGGTCTCATGTTTGTCATAGATGTTACATTACCATTACATCAATATTTTTATTTTTTTTATTTCAATAGAAATCACTAGTAATCCATTTATCATTATCTCAGTTCTTATTATACCACCTTCATTTTTTAGATATATAGACTTATGTTAACTATTAAATTCATTGATATTCATGTAAGTACGTTACTTTATTTGTTTTAAATGTATAAAAAAACTAACATTCATGTATAAAAATGATCTAATGAAATATTAAATTAATCAATATAGCCACCCAATAATATCAATTAGCCGAGTTCGGACCCTAAGGCGTTAGGCTTGCACGTTTTCATTGAGAAGCTTGTACATCAATCTATCCCCATGAGTCTCGAACATGATATCGCCATTTAAAAAAACCCACATTAGATAAGAAAATTTCATGAACCAAACTATAATATTTTTTTGTTGTTATATGTGAGACTTGAACTCAAAACAACCCTTTATTTTAATAAAGTCTTGGGTTCCTCATCTTGAGTGGTTAATGTTAGGTACCGTAAGACTTTATTAAAATAAAAACAGAGCTCACATGTGATAAAAATTGGCTCTAGGATGGACCAATGAGTTTTCTCACATAAAATAAGTTCACTCTTGAGGATGATCTCGGTTCTATACTTCAATCGAATTGACTAGTGGCTCATAAGTAATCATTTACCTGCAAAAAAGGTATACTAATACGTATGTGATATTGTATAAGTTTCAGATTAATTCAACTCAAATAAGAACTATGGTATGAAGTTTCAAAATATTTTAAGTCAAACTAGGATCGAACTCTCACGTGTTGCCGCGGGGATCTCTTTGTCGCGTCATGAAAACCATATTAGCATAAAAAAGAAGTCATCAACATGATTTCTATCTCGAAATGACATAACTGCTTTAAACATAAGAGTATATTGATGTTATATATCAACCAACGATTATACAAAAATATGGTTTGTTTAGATATATATACATAAATTACGTGATAGACCAACCAACGTTTGTAAAAAACATATTTACCAACTTTCATAAAGTAAATAGTAGTTCATTTTAACTTGTAATTTAATTCCAAAAAGAACTTTTTAAGAACGTTATTTAAACAAACCCATTAATAATTTTAAGTTACTTTTGTTGTGTATTATAAAATTTAACTCTAAGATATTCTATTTTTGTGAAGATGAATGTTATTGTATATGCATATATATGTGAGTAAGCTAGCTGTGCTTATTTGTAAGTTATTAAATTTAGGTGGTCAAATAAAAAAGTTCAAAAGGTTCCTGGAGACACCGACATGTTGTAATAATATATATAATAATAAGAAAACCTTATGCGCCAAAGGTAGACGACTAGACATATATTATATGTTTGGGACTTATTAATTTTTGAAAAGTTAATTTTTTTTTTGTTAAAATCAAACGTATTTTTCAAACTGATTTTTCATATGTAGTAAAAAGAATATTTTGAAAAGCAAGAAATGATTTACTTATTAAATTCTGAAAACTTATTTAGTCTAATTTTTATTATACCTCCTACTATCTCCTATTAAATATTATTTTTTTAAAAGTACTTTCAATTTAATCATTTTACAATCTTATAGTCTATAAGATAACTCAAATACCTTTTCTAAAACCACTTTTTAAAAATAATAAGTTATTTTCAATCAAAATTAGTAATCCCAAACACATCTTATAAAACTCCCAAACATTAAGGTTGTGTTTGATGGAATGAACGAACTTGAATGAAAATGAGAAATTTGTATAATTTTCAAGTAAAATCATGTTTGAATGATAAATTAAAAGTAAACACAAATGAATGTTTCACCTCAAATTGCTTTGGTTGTAAGAATTCAAAATCATTTCACACAAAGAGGAATTTAAAATCCCACAAGCAAAGAAATTTGATGTGAAACATTAATTTGGGTTTTACATTTCATTACCCACTCAAATATGATTTACTTGAAAATTATACTAGTTTCACAATTACATACCATTCCATTCATTCCTTCCAACCAAACGCAACCTAAGGGGACGTTTGGTTGGAATAAATGGAATGAAATAAATTTGAGAAACTAATATAATTTTTAAATAAAATTATGTTTAAACAGGTAATAAAATATAAGATCTAATGAATTGTTTCACCTCAAATTTTTTTATTTTTAAAATTTTAAATTTACTTTCCAAATGAAAAGATTTGAATATCTCACAGACCAAAGAAATTTAAAATGAAACATTTTTTAGGTTATTTTTAATTGATATTATTGTGATTATCTCAAAGTAAATGGAGTTGTCGCGAGGTTACAGGTTACAGCGGTAGTCTCCAACCCTCCGTCAACAAAACAGTGCGATTACTTTACAACCCGATGATGCAACTCTCTCAGTAGAAACTTCCCACACAATTCTCTCTCGATCCCTCAAACCCTAGCAGATCTTCTCTTCTCCATACGATCCAATAACATGGCTGGTGGAGCTCCGAATGTTGATAAGTTCGAATTGTACTTCAGAACAGCAGATTTGGATCGAGACGGTCGGGTTAATGGCGCTGAAGCTGTTGCCTTCTTCAAAGCCTCTGCTTTACCTACGCCTGTTCTCGCTCAGGTTAGTACTTTTGAGTAATTCCGCTAATTCTGTTTCTACTGTTACAATTTTGCTATATCTGAAGTCGATTTGAACAGAAAACATTTCAGCTTGAATCAGTTATATGATAAGATATACGTGTGTGGATGATTGGTTGGTGATACGTGGTTCTTGTATATGTATCCCTATGAGCTGAACTTAGGGTTTGGTATGTGTCTTACTGACATGTGCCTTGCTTGTATTGCGATCGTCATCTTATATAATCAGGGTCCGTAATTATTGTAATATGTGATTGACCTGTAATGTGAATTTTACTTTTTTGATGTTGAGTGCCATTTCTGTTAGTATGAATGCGTGATGATAATGTTTATGGTTGTTTTTTGGTTATTGTTTGGAGGCATATGTTGATTGTGTCTGTGTACGCTTTTATAGCAGTGGCTTACTCAGATTTCATATCATCATCTAGAGCTAACATAACTATGAAGTTAAGCAAGGTGATGAGGAATGCTGAGTAGATGTTTATTGTAACATGACTTAACATAACTATGAAGTTAACCAATGCCTTGTGTGAAAATATCATAAATATGGTGTCTTAGATCCTTTGAAGTTGGTGTATTGTCACAACTCACAATTAAAAATTATTCACCACCCTTTGTTAATAAGCATGAAATGGCCAGAAATGGTTTTAAGATACCATAAATAATAAAAACATGAAAGTTTATTTGAATTTTGAACTCGATACATACGTGGTGGAGGAAATGCAATCCAGCAGCTTGATCATTAAAAAAAGAGTTGAAAGAGAATTTTATTATGAATATGGAAATTACACAAGCTTAGCAACTATTCTATGCTTCAATTTTGAAGTTAGTTTATACGGTTTTCTTATTTGTACATAACAATTGCAAATAAAAGTATATTTTCATGCCACATATACACATTCAAGAATTTGTGGTGCCATACATATAGCTTTATGAATCATTAAGTCCTGAGATGATATGGTTGTCCATCAATTTATCATTAGAGAGGAACATATATGTTTATAAGACATAGATTACGTGAAGCATTTATCACATAATATTTTTCCGTTGATAGTTTTTAATCAATGACACACCGCCTTTGCTTAATTTGGAATTCTTAATCAATCAACAATAACGTTCAGCTTTATCACTTATGTGTGATTTATTAGGAGGTAAACTAAATGCTGTAACAAAAACATAACTACATTAAGTGACATAGGTAAATTTATTTGTTCAGACATCTTTCACATTAGACAACTCTGTTTTCACCACTAAGTGCACGTCTAATTTAATTTTTGACAAAAATATGGGTTTTCTTCTTTAGCACATGTTACTCTGTTACACTTTATGTTTTTTCTTGTTTTCGTTCTACAGTTTCCTTTTATTTCAATTGTTTAGTTATAATTCTTTTTTGTGTATTGTTTCTTATCTTTTCCATTCTATATATCATATAAGTATTATGTTTACATTTTTTATTCTATTTGATCTGATATTATTTTACAGTTTCCTCCATGAAACATGTATCGTACATAGTTGTTAAAGACGCACTCTAGGCGATTTGTTAGGGTTACGGCCTAGGCGAGAAGGGCAAAAAAAAGCGGGACTAAGAAAAAAAGGCTCACTAAAGTAAAAACAATTTAAAATTATTATGTAATGAAAACTAACACTTCTTTCAAATACAAAATATTGGAGACCATAATTTTCAACATAAAGTACTAAAATCATCTCAAATACTAAAAAACTCCAAAAACAAAAAAGTTCATAATTGAAAACAAATAGTTTGTAAGGTAATTAATAGTAAAACTAGAATAACCAAAAGTTCATCATTTTTTTAAAATCTTCATCTTCCTCCACTTCCTTATAGTATTCATCAATCAAATTTCCTGAAGTAGAAGGCTTTAAAAAATTATTTATTAACATTTACAGTTTTTGAACGATCTGGACAGGGATTTTATTGCCTTTTTATATGAACCGCAGTATTTGGGACTGGCCTTATTTTGTGGCCTAGTCTCACTAGTTGACGGCTTTTAACAACTATGGTATTGTGTTCAGATAACTTATTTCATGTTTTATTTCTTATGGCTAGTAAAAGCTTGTCACAATTTTCTATGCTTATGACTTGTGTAGCCATTGCAAACATATATCATTCATGTAATGCTACATATGCAAATATATGGCAATCTGTGGCTCCATATTGTGATTTCGTGTATTAAGATTCTTAAGATATGATTGGTTAACATTACTCAATATTCTTCTTCGGCATATCAAATACCTTGTTTAAAACGGTTTTAAACTTTAGATTGTTAAAATGGTAAAAAGATTGATCAACAAGCTGCAATTTGTCATGCAGATATGGACACTTGCTGATCAAAATAGAACCGGTTACCTTGGGCGGGCTGAGTTTTACAATTATCTGAAACTTGTAACGGTTGCGCAAAGTAAGAGAGATCTTACTCCAGAAATAGTGAAAGCGGCATTATATGGACCTAATTCTGCTCAAATTCCTGCTCCTCAAATCAATCTTGGAGCCTTAGAGACTCCTCAGTCAAGCTTAAATGCCGGGGCACCTTCCCTACAGATTCGTGGTAGTGCTCCAGTAGCTTCTCATAGTATTGCTGTGAGTGGGCCACAGGGTTATCCATCTCAGCAAACTCAAGGCATGAGGCCACATGTGCCTCCCCTTTCTAGTTCCACAATCCAACCTCAGTATGGGGCGAGTCATGGACCGCCAGGTGGACACACAGTGGCAGGCCCTCGTCCTTCAACTTCAAGCCTTTTTAATGATTGGCTTAGTGAGAGGAGTGGTGGACCTACGCCTAGTGTCTCTTCTCAAGTTTCTAGTAATGGGCTTTCATCCAAACCAAATGGTCACACTTTTGCTGTTAGTGGAACTGGAGCTAAAGATACTAGCACCCCTGTTTCAGGAATGACCAATTTTCAGGTGCCTATGTCTTCTGCACCTGGATTGAATGTCTCGTCATCTGATGGTCCTGTCCATGCAGGGACACAGCTTCCCATTAAACCAAATCAATCCTCCCAAATCAGTGTTGCCCAACAACCAACTGCTAGTCAAAACCAGAAAGTGCAGTCAACTATAAAATACAATCAGCAAATTCCTGTACAGAATTTCTCAGCTGCTCCTGTTAGAGCCGAAAATATTTCATTTAGTCAATCCTCAGAACCTTGGCCGAAGATGACACAGTCAAACGTCCAAAAGTACACTAAGGTATTTGTGGAAGTGGACACAGACAAAGATGGGAAAATTACGGGTGAGCAGGCCCGCACTCTGTTTTTAAGTTGGAAGTTGCCAAGAGGTAGGCAAAGCATCATTTTCTCTCCTGCTTTATTGTGTTACAATATTTTGTGCTTATTCTTGGATTTCAGATATCCTAATGCAGGTATGGGATTTATCTGATCAAGACAAGGACAGCATGCTTTCTTTAAGGGAATTTTGTATTGCTCTCTACCTCATGGAGCGGTACAGGGAAGGTCGCCCTCTTCCTAGGGTGCTTCCAGCTGGCATTTTGTATGAAGGGTCAGGTCAAGCACCTGCTGCATATGGTGCTCCAGTTTGGAGATCTGAGCCAGGTAGATGCTAATTCTTGTGAAACTTGTCATATTTCAAAAATCTGAGCTAAACTTTTTAATGTCTTATTTATGTAACATTAAATCTCCTTCCTTCTGCTTAGGTGCCCAACAAGGACACATGATTACTGCCCAAGGACAGGTCCGCCATGCCGCGGCAAGGCCACCTCGTCCAGTTCCAGTTCCTATAGATGAAGATGTGCAACCTAAACACCAAAAACCTAGAGTTCCTGTTCTGGAGAAGCATCTGGTGGATCAACTTAGTACTGAAGAGCAGAATTCATTGAATTTAAAGTTCCAGGAGGCAACAGAGGCGGATAAAAAGGTGAAACACTTATTTTACCTTTTATTAATCAGAAACTACTATAAATTTGGAGTTATGTAGAAGTTTTGAACAACTGAAGTTTGATTTTGGACATTTTTGGTGTTTCTTTGAATCTATCTGAGGTGGCCATCATATGGCTCTGATTCTCTGGTCCTCTGATTCTTTTGATCACTACTTTCTCTGGGACAGGTTGGTGAACTTGAAAAAGATATATTGGAAGCTAAACAGAAGACAGAGTTTTACAGGGGCAAGATGCAGGAGATTGTAAGTTCTCTAATTCTAATGTGTCTAGCCTTTTTTGTGGGTGCATTTGCTTGCTGGGATCAAACAAGATGATACTAATACTATTACATTTTGAAGGTTAAGAATCCAACTTTGTGTCCTGTTCTTTGATGTCAGATTTTGTACAAGAGCCGGTGTGATTCTCGATTAAATGAGATTACAGAAAAGGTTTCTGCTGACAGAAGAGAGGTATATTTCTGAGTATACTAAAAAAACATATATTTTTGCATAATAGTTGTTTTCGGAGAGACTGAACAGCTTGGTATCCAGGTTGAATCACTGTCCAAGAAATATGAAGATAAATACAAGCAGGCTGGAGATGTAGCTTCTAAACTGAGTATAGAGGAGGCCACTTTTCGTGATATACAGGTACACTAATTGAATTGTTTAAGGGTTAACTTTATACTCCTTTTTCCCGAAAATAGGACTCTACTGAGCAATTGTCCCGTGCATATTTAGGAAAAAAAGATGGAGCTTTACCGAGCAATTGTCAAGCTAGATCAGGATGGGAAACCTGATGATATTCAGGTATCTTTTATGCTGATTAATCTTGCTAAGGGTATATAAGTATTATGTTATTCACTTGGTTGCAGAGAATTATAATGCCATGTTACTGTGAATGTTAGGCCCGAGTTGATCGCATCCGAGCGGATCTTGAGGATCAAATAAAAGCCTTAAATGAGCGCTCCAAAATGTATGGATTGCGTGGAAAACCAACATCGCTGGTTGAGCTGCCCTTTGGTAATTTCATGTCCACCATAATTCATTACTAATATTTTGTTAAAATGTGCTCTTTTATATTAAACATCGACTATTAGCATCTTTTTTAACGTCTTAATAATATGTTGTTGAATCACACGCTATTAACAAGTCAAGAGTTTGTTCTGTTCATATTCACTTCAAATGCTACACATGCAGAAGGAATTGTGATCTATTTGACCTTGAAATACATTTTGAAATTTAACTATAAGGATGGTAAAATGGTCGAGCATTGGCTTTTTGATGGCTATATGCATTTGAAGTGCTTTTGTGTCTGCCTCGTTATTTCAGTCTTGCTTGAGTGGCCATTGTTTATTAAGTTCCTACCATTTTCTTTCTTCAGCCAACTCTACATAATATATTGCCAATGCTATACTTTAAATTGGAGAATATGACACTTTTGATGCTAGGTGTACTATGTTACTTAGTTCATTTATACTGTTTCAATTTACAGGACATATAAACGTCTTTGTCTGAGCAATTTAGTTTTGCAGATGTTTTACTTCTTATTGTTTTTTTACATTTTCCTAATCACGTATGTGCTCAATCCTCCTGTTTGCAGTTGCACTAAATTTTTTTAAATTTGGTATATAATTCAAAAGAAACACCGACCACTATTTGATGCACAAGACGGAATTGTATCTGATATCACTATTATTAATTTTTTCTTAAAACATTACTAGTCAAATGGTTAGTTTTTGTTGATCAAATCTTTTTGTCTGGTTGCATCAATTTGCTTAATTGTTGTTTTACCTAATTTGTTTAGGTTGGCAAGTTGGCATTCAAGAAGGAGCAGCTGATTGGGATGAAAGTTGGGATAAGTTCGAAGACGAGGGTAAACCAAATGCCGCCTTAATATCTTTCTGTTACATAAGCTTCTATATACTACCTCTTAATATTTGGAAGCTAGTTACATATTTTACATCAAACCTGCAGGATTTACATATGTGAAAGAACTTACACTTGATGTGCAAAACATTATAGCTCCTCCAAAACAGAAGTCTTTACCAGTTAAAAACAAGTCTGCTTTCCAAGACGAACAATCAACTACAGCTTCATCCCCCTCACATACCATCAATAAATCTGAAGAGTCTCCGGAAGCCAATGAATCAGTGGAGCCACATAAAGACGACTCTGTGAAAACTCCACCTGAGACCATGAAGTCTACAGAAAGCCCATCTAAGATATTCCAAGACAGCTCACCCAATGCTATAAAAACCCAGAGGTGCGAGATTTTTCACAATGCTCAGTTTATGTCTAAATCTCGCTATTAAATGCTTTGTATTTTATTGAGGTAAAAAGGGAGCTCATTATTTGAAATTTCTCTCTAATGGTGTAGTGAGTCTGTGTTCTCGGATGGAAAAACTTCTGATGAGCCAGTCAACGCCACATTTGACAATCACTATGATTCAGACTCTGCTTGGGATTTCCGTGCTACAGACCATCAGGTAAACTAGAAGAAATGAAAATACTTGATATTGTTTGTGCCATTGCAAGATGATTTATCTTGTCATAATCTTAATTGTTTTTTTTGCAGGATATGGATCAAGAAAGTTCTCATGGAAATATGTTATTCGATTCATCTGATAGCTGGGGGCTAAACCCCATTAAAACAAACAAGAACACAATCATATTTGATTCTGTTCCAAGCACTCCTGCATATAGTTATGCTGGTTCCCCACCTGGAAACAATTTGTTCCATAACCATGGTCCATTTGCTTCATCTTTTGCTGATTCAGTTCCGAGCACACCTGCTTATAGTAACTCTCAACGGCCATTTACTTCAGTTTTTGCAGATTCAGTTCCCAGCACACCCATGTTTGATGGACCTGAAGATCGTTCATTTAACAATTTATCTAGATTTGACTCCTTCACCAGCAACGCTCCCCATGATTCCTTTTCTAGATTTGATTCTTTCCAAAGCACAGCACAAGATTCAGAAGCTGAATCCAATCAGGGATTCTTCCCCTCTCAGAACCTTGCAAGATTTGATTCCATGCACAGTACTGCTGATTCTGATTTTGGCCATTCCCTTTTCCAACCTCGTGAATCGTTCTCAAGGTTTGATTCCATGCGAAACAGCAATGATTCCTCTGATTTCAATCATGGGTTCCCATCTTTTAATGATGCAGAACCTTTTGGGTCGCATGACCCGTTCAAGACTTCATTCGAGAGTGAAACACCAAGAAAAGATTCATTAGATGGTTGGAAGGCTTTTTAGCTTTTGCAAATTGATCATATCTGATGTTTAATGCTTGCGACAATGAGTTTAAGCTCATGATTCTTTCTTTATATATATAGATTTACATGTGTATGTTCAAGTTTATCGGTTGATATTACTCAGGCATGTGTCAAAAATATAAGCTCATTTTTATGAGCATTAGTTTTGCAAGCTCTAAACGTATTTCTGCATTTGTATCTTGAACGATTTACAAATTGTGTTTTGTTATTTGGTGCTTAATAAATATGTTTGGATATTGACTTGTATATATCTATACTACTATATTAAACAAAACTTTGGTTAAAATAGTAAATTCACCTCATTTGTAAGACGCGCCTGTTGCCTTCCCCTTCAATCGGTTTCCGATCCTCACCGGACGTCCGTTTCACCTCCCGCCTCCCTTCTGAAGGCGTTTTCATGGCCTTTCCGCACCACCATTCAATGCCTACAAAAGGATTTCTAGATTCATCTGATCTCACATTTCAAAAACCTTATCCATCACTTTTTTCTTTCTTTCTCTCTCTCTCTCTCTCTCTCTCTCTCTCTCTCTTGCAATTCAAGAAGATAAACCTGATTTCACAACCATTTACCACAATTTCACTAGATCGATGAAGATTCTGACCTCTCGGTTTCGATTTAGGGCGTTTTGGCGTTTTTGCTACCTTCGTCATGGGTAAGTGATAACGTCTTTTGATTCTGAACACTATTTCGTCATTCAAGTGACTCTCTTCATTAGATTTTAGGCCTGAGCTTTATTGAAAAGTTGATTCATTCATCAGATATAAAATGTCAAGTGATTATTAGCTTTCAACCTTAATTGTTTGTGATATTTTTTTTAAAGTTTTGTTATTCAAGCGTTAGCATTGATTGTTATAAGCAATCTAAGAATGTAACAAAACAAGCTCAGTATCTCACTCCAGTTTTGTTTTATCATTGTGGATTTGATTAAGGGATGCTTTCAGTATGATTTAGATTGTGGTTCACATATCTTTCTGTTTAGCCAGACTTTTGGTTTTGAATTTTCAAGATGCCTGATTATGTTTCTATGACTTATTATGTTTCAGGTAGTTTATATGCACCAGGATGTAACAAAAAATAGAATTTGAAATATGAATATGTTAGTGTAGTTGTAGCTCTAATTGGGATCAAATGAGATGTTTGTTTAAACTCAGTAACATGATTAAAAAACAAGAATTACAAACCTAATCTTAATAGTTTTACACGATGAGCATGAATTAGTTTGGTTTGGTTATGGGTTAAAAATGAATATATAACCGATATATTTGGTTTTATATTTTTATAATTGATTGGTTTTAGTTTTAATCAAGTCGGTTAATGCACCATTTGGCTCTAGTAGTGAATTTTTTATTAGTAAATCTATCTATAAGCAACGAAAAATTATATATGTTAAACGTTTAAGTCTCCTGTTCTGTGTATTATTCTTTCAATCCACAAACATTTTAAGTGAACTTTTACATTGTCATCCATTTTTCTTTCACATAAAGAAAATATTTTTTTACAACTTTCGTTTAATCCACATGAAATTTTAGGTAATGAATATGTTTGTTGCTTTGTTATATTTATTGTATAGCAGAT
>BJCM01062160.1:0-15791 GCA_018326385.1 Flaveria bidentis | reverse complement strand
AATAGATAAGGATGTGAGCTATGGCATGTCATAGTCACAAGTCAAAAGGCAATCTGCCTTTTGACTCTACAATTGATTTTGTTTGTGTCTAGTCAATTGTATCCAGCTGGCTTTCAAAGTAAAGCCGGCTGTAGGATGTAGTATAAGTATCTCATGTTCTTGTATCTTTCTATTATGCTTTGTAACACTTGTAATAAAACATAGAGAAGGCAATATACTGCATTCTTGAAAACAATACACTTGTGTTCTTTGTGTTCTGTCTCTTACATTACTTGTGTTCCTAGTGTCTTAACTTGGTTAATCCAGTTTACTGTTTGATTAAAGTTTAGTCAATCTCCTCTTTGTGTTGTTGTGTTGTAACTGACCCCCTTCAACGATCCTGCAGTTTTGGTTGCACCAGCCTTCTTCTTGATCCAACACTAATAATAACTAAGGTAATAATAAAAATACTAATAATGTTATTAACTTATAAAAAGATACTAATATTAAAAATATTTAAAAACATAATTTAATTAAGTTTGTGGGGTTATATTGCCACTTTTGAAACTTTAAAAAGGAAGTTTTTAACCTAAAATGTTAAACTAAAAACAACGGAGACTAAATGTGTAAATTTTAAAAACCCCAACCACCATCCCTTCTTCCTATCGACCGCCGGCTAAGGGGGTCCGACGACTCTTCGGCAACTCCCTAACACTCGAAATTGGCCACTTTTTTAACCCCAAATCGTTCCAAATGCTCCTAGTAACTATTTCGAACATGAATGTGATCTTAATGTCGTTTAATTGTCGGTTACAAGTATCAAACGATTGAATAACCAAAACCCTCTTAAACACATAGCCGTTCGAGCCTTAAACATCAATAACAACTCAATTAATTCAACCAAATCGAACGTCTAACTATCTCTAATCAAACCCAACTCTCAATTGCACCTAAAACAAACCAAATCCTCGAATTTCATCATCATCTTCGGTCGCAACCTACACCACACTCTAACTTCAATTTTAGAAATTGACAAGGGGCTTTGCATCAAGGACACCATATGAAGCTACCCACAAAGTTAATTGAGTTATCATCAATGATTGCTTCCTGAATCAGTTCTTCCCCAGTTGACTTAGGTTTATACGCGCACATCAAATACCGATCGAATCTGGTAAATTAAACATCTACATACACTCTAATTTACATGGGGAACAAAAGCCCTATGGTTAATTCGAGTAATAACATCAAAATGATGCTCAATTTTGGATTCAAACGTTCTAGGGTTCTTAGGATTTGGGGTTTTTTCATTTGGTCATGTTTTAAGCAATTGAAACCAAGTGATACCAAGGCCACGACCCTTGGTTCACTGGTAAGTCATTGCACTCACATACATGAGGTCCCGGGTTTGAATCCGGGCACCCTCATGTAACTTTTTAATGCCTTTTGGTCTTAAATTAATTATGAAAAACTTATAATAATTATAAAAATGACTTTTATACACCTCAAATATTTTTAAAGTCATGTAAATATTTCTTATAAATTTTTATTGTAAAACTTTTTAACATTTTATTTTACAAATGTTATTTAAATATTTTTATAAAAAATAGATTTTATATAATACCTTAAGTTAAATAAATTTATAATAGACCTGATGTTATCTTTGATTAGGGATTTATCATGATGATAATAAAAATTAAATATATATATTTTATGAATAAAAATTACAAGTTAATTACAAACGAATTAGTTTCTATAAAATAAGTTTCATAAAGTTCATAAAATAATATATTTTTATAAGAAATTTACTAACTTTATAAAAATCCCCAAATTTTATTTTTCTAGTTCGCGTTAAATCGTTAACCTTATTATTAATTTAAATTTTATAAATATATATATTTAGGTACTTTGTGAAGGATTACCTTGGAACGTCGCTAACTATTTTATTTAGCCACCAATTATATACTTATCAATCACGTGAGTTTCCTTGCCCCCTTTTTTTTTATTATTTCACACTATTTTGGGGGTGAAACATGTTACCTTATCAACATACACTTGTAAACGTTTAAACTTGTAAAGCACTTGCAATTCATACTTTTATTTGTCATGGTTATTTGTGTTGTTGTAGGTCTTATATGATATACATATTTTGTTTACAATCATTAACTATTACTAGCCTAACGACGTCTTAGATCTTTGGGTCTGACAAGCCTTTGGTGCTAAAGCCGATGTATTGCCGGCTCCTGATGACGTATGACTTTTTTTATCATGGGAACCAAGTACACTTAGCCAATCATATAAACTTGTAATCAAGTTGAGGTTTGGTTGTAGCGATATGTGTTTTATAAACTTGCTAACTCATAACCTGTGATATGAATTGCTACTTGTAATCTTTGATATATTATGTACGTGAAACCCTTGAAAACTCACCAACTTTATAGTTGACCTTTTATTTTTAACATGTTTCAGGAAATGTTCAAGTTTGAAGTCATCATTTGAAGCTTGCAATAAACTCGGATTTGGACCTAGTTAAATGAATAAAATGATTATGTTATGCTTTGTTTTGTTTGGAACTATTTCACGTTTGAGACATATGTTTGTATTTCATTTGAAACTTATAATTTTAATATTTACATTTAAATTTAGCGTTATGTGGCTGTGAATAATATTAACCCTCACATCTCGATGATTACGTCATCAAGGTTGGGGTGTGACATTTAACATCATGCTTAGTCAATATCACAAAATTAACTAAGTGTAAGAAACATCTACGGATGAACATTTCTTTTCTTTCATAGATAATCTTATGAAACAAAGTAACATGCATCCGGGGATCTTTTGCAGAAGAACAATTTTTTTGCGGATGAAGTCAAGGAACTCCTATGGAAGATCAAATGTTCTACTAAATAATAAAAGTTCTATGGAAGACCAAGTCCTACGGAAAACCAACATTTGCATGTATTTCACCAAGTACATCAAGTCAACAAGTCAAACACTAAAGTGACGTCATAAAGTCAACGCCTATGGATGACTTCACTTTAGTCAAAGTACGTCACATCATGACATTCTCTGAGTAACTTTCTTACCCTGATAAGAAAGTTACTGTTACCACATTAGTAAAAACCTAAGCCTATATATACAAGGCATATGTGCACACCAAAAAAAGCCGATAATAACATAATTACTCAATATCAACAAACCCTAATAACAACCACAACAATATACACCAAATAATCATTAGAACCCTAGCAATCATAAAATATCAATCATTATTCGATCAATTGTAATCATTAATCTATATTAATGGAAACCTTTTTGAATCAAACATGTTTGTTCATTCATTACTTTCATCTGTTTTAACATTTAATCAGTACTGTTCTTAATTGATTTATATTACAATTGTTATTTCATCACCGATCGATTCAAACAACAAGCAGTGATAATTCCGCAATCACTATTCGTGCGATCTAACCTGATAATTTCATGTTTTGATCCTTGGATTCACAAATAGGCATATTAGAAATTAAGAAACTTTATTTACACAATAATATATTACAAAATATGAAAGTTAATGTAAAAAATATTAACTTTATAACAAGACAAAATACTAACATATCCAAAAACAAAAACATATCACAACATTATAATGGGTGTTTGGTTGGAAGGAATGGAATGAAATTGAGAAAGTAATATAATTTTCAAGTAAAATTATGTTTGAGTGGGTAATGAAATATAAAACCCAAGAGAATGTTTCACTTCAAATTACCTTGGTTGTGGGATTTCAAAATTCCTCAAGAGGTGGAAGGATTTTGAAATCCCACAAGCAAAAGAAATTAAGGTGAAACATTCCCTTGGGTTTTACATTTCATTAGCCACTCAAACATAATTTTACTTGAAAATTATATTACTTTCTCAATTCCATTTCATTCATTCCAACCAAAAAACTTGCAACCAAAAATCTAGCATTTGGTACATAATATAAACTAGGATTAAGCCTCCCTCGTTATGGGGAGCGTAAAACCATGCAAAATAATACCAATGACACCACCATTAATAACCATCAACACTAAAATTGTGGTGTGTTAATACGAAAAAATAAGACCAAAGCGTAAAACATATAAAGATATAACCAAGTCAATTTAAAACTCGTGTGTAGCGACGAACCTATTAAAGGAAGAAAATACACGTAAGAACTTTAAACCACACACGTATGTTGTGATGTGTTAAGTCACAAAATTTAGAATGAAACGTAAGTGAAACATAAAATTGGTGAATCACACATGCTTGTTTGTGTCGTGTTAACTTGCAAAACCTAGAACGAACGTAAGACGAAAATTTGAAAAATATGAAAAGTATAAGGGATCAAAGTTGAAAGTATAAAATTTTATGAGATTAATTGCAAAAGATAAAAATTTTTGGGTTTAAAGTAAAAATAATGAAATTTTAGAATGTTACTTTGCAAATATGAAAAGTCAATTTTTTTAAAAACACTATATGTATAATGTATGACAGTATAAAAAAAGCTGGTAATTAGTATAATATAAATTAAATTCAGAAAAAAAAACATAACAAGCAAAAGTTAGTTAAAAATATATTTAGATTAAAGTAAAAAAAAGTAAATTAGATATGGTTTTGTTTAGGGTAGGTTTATGGTAACAAGTGTATTTAATCTAGAAGACTAAAAAAGATTATGAGCTTTACATATGTCATTCTGGACTTTGACGAATCATATAACAATTGTAATCATGTATATATGTGTGTGGTATAGAATCGTACATATAAATAATATGAAGGGAAGAATTGCAAACCTTTGCAGTATTGAATGACTCGTGCTGAAGAAGAAGAAAAAATGATGAACATGAATATGATTGATCGCGAGTACTGAAATAACAAAAATAATATAAAACCTGGGACAAAAAGAGCAAATTACTAAAGCAAATGATGACTTTGTCCCTAGTGGTAAAAAAACGTTATCTAGAGATTTGGATAAAATGGTTGTTTCGATAATTTTTATGAAACATGGGTAGTGAAACAACAAAAAATAAAACACAATTACTAAAATGATAAGAACGACATAAAACCAGAACAAAAAAACATTTAACTCTTTTAAATATCCCAAACAATCTTACGATGCTGTTAATATACATATGTAATAAATCATATTTTAATTATTATACTAGTATATGTATAATAAATCTCTAAAAAATAAAAATGTACATAAAAGTACAAATGAGTGTTTTTAATAAACTAATAAATATACTTGATCCTTATAAGTACATTTGACAAGTATTGGGTAGAGTATGAGACATAATTTTACGAGAAGGGTTTGGTCACTAAAACTAAATGGTAAGAAGTAATCTTAACCATTACTCTTTTAAATCAATGGTTGAGATCAAATAATAGGAAAATAGTTTTTATACATATTCATTTTTCTTTATTTTTTTCAAGTTCTTATTTTTTAAATGTTTATAACTTTTATGTATGACATTATTTTTTAAAATAATTAATTACACCATAAAAACGTGCCTTTTTATCATGAAAATGAGTACAATATTGTTATATAAAAAGATAATAAATTTTTATTTTTTAAACTCATATGATTTTTGCTAGCCAGTGTTTGTGTTTTTTAATTAGTTATTGTGTTTTTTTCTTAATACTATTTTGTTTTCTTAAAATAATAAATTCTAAAAAAATATAGTGGTGGAATAATATTGTTGTGTATCTATAGTATGTAAACACAATAATAGTTTAACAACTAATTAATCTAATATATTAAAAACAATGACAAAATAACACAATGTCTAATTGTGTCTTTTGATCGTAATTGTGTTATATTAAATACTATGAGTATTTAAAACTACATTGTTGAAATAATATTATTGCATACTTTTAAATACAAAACACAACAATGGATAATAACAAGTTTATATAATCTATAAAATCAATTACAAAAATAACATATTGTGTTATTTTTATAGATAGCAATTCAGAAAAGAGTTCTTTTTAACGTTGTGAGTTTTAAAAATTAAAATTGATGAAAATATATTATTATATATTTTAATTGTAAAATACAATGATTGATAACATATTTATATATTCTATAAAAATAATAACAAAAATAAAACAAAATGATTTAAAACGTAAAACATAATAATAAATAATATAACAAATTATATAAAATATATAAGAAAATAAACTGATATTTGACATAATTAGCTTGTGATATATAACATAATTATCAAATTATCATCATTAATAAAATAATAAAAATACAAGTGTCAAACATATAATTTTAAACCTTTTAAATTAAATACATTTTTACTATAACACTACCTTATTTCGATTACAATGAGTAAATCTGGAGCGTACCCGGTCCAAATCAGAAGACGTAAACGGGTCGGGTGAAGCAACTGGCATAAAACCCTTCATTCATGGTTCACGTAGATGCTAGGGTTCAACACACATACAGTCACAGAGCTCAACAACAATGGGGAAGCAGAAGAAAGCGCAACAAGAAGCAGAGCTTCTAAGCACCCTCGACGACTTCACCAGCAAAGAAAACTGGGACAAATTCTTCAGCATCAGAGGCACCGATGACACCTTCGAATGGTACGCCGAGTGGCCTCAGCTCCGCGACCTTCTTCTCACGCAGCTCTCATCACCGCCGGAGATCGACGGAGAATCACCGCCGGAACGATCGGAATCGGAGGTTCAGATCCTTGTACCTGGTTGCGGCAACTCTCGGCTTTCTGAACAGTTGTACGATGCGGGATTTTGTTGTATTACGAATATCGATTTCTCTAAGGTTGTGATTGGGGATATGTTGAAGAGGAATGTGCGTTCTCGTCCTTGTATGCGGTGGAGAGTCATGGATATGACAAGTATGCAGGTATTGTCTTTTGGTGTAAGCTTTTGTTTTTAGATGTTGTCATCGTTTTGTGTTATCTTTTGCATACATATAAACACCATACCTTTGTTATTTATATTGTAATTTACTAATAATTGATTTAATGGAGTTTTTTTGTTTAAATGTTTGTACATGAATTGTGAAGAAATGCAATGATCTTTAGCTCTTAAAGAAATAAGAATCCTACTAACTTCCAGACTATTTGATACAGAACTAACATGAATGAAAGCTTTTTAGTGTAGAAAGCTTATTGATTGCTACATTTACTTGTTTTTTTCCATGTTGTAATAGATGACAGCTTCCTCTAGGTTCTTTCTGTTATTGTGGGCGAGTTCCTTTATATTGCTCTTTTATGGGTTGTCTAATTAGTTTTAAAGCTGAGGAAATATTCAGTACATTGGCATCTTTCCGTGTTAACAAGAGGTTTACTCGCGAAACCACTATATGCTACGTAGCAAAATAACAGTAAATACGACCATTATTTCATGTTTGGTGATACACTAGTAGGAACAAAAATAAACAGTCGCACCACCAAAATAGCTAATATAGCACTAAATCATGCTTCTTTATAGCTAAAACAAAAATTCACTATTTATATCTGATAGACAATAAATAAATGCATATAAATGTATGCAGTTTGAAATTATACATCGAGAACTTCTATTTGTGTGTTCCTCTGGTGAACAATTTGCTAGGATATGACATATTACGTGCATATTTGCTAGGGATTTAGTTTATCATTGAAAATGTAAAATATATGTATTTAAGATCTCTAAATTGAGCAATAAAATGGGGATTTATTAATCTAAAGAAGTATGGAAAGTATTATAACAAGATGTAGTCATAAGTTGTCAGCAATAAAACAAGCTGGCTGGGACGTCATGTTGCAAGTAAACGAAAGCTAAATTCAATATAAGTTCATTTTAATCAAAAGAAGGTTATATGCAAGTTGTAATTATTGATCATTAAACATATGATTATCAGTTCTTATGCCAATGGTTGATGCATTTTCTAAAGCGACTAGTTTTAAAACGTTTAAAGAATTTTGTTTTACTTATATCATCCCTCTTTTCTCTAACACTGTTCCTTTCCAGTTTGCAGAAAAGTCATTTGATATTGTTCTTGACAAGGGAGGATTAGATGCTTTAATGGAGCCTGAGCTTGGCCCTACACTAGGGACTCAATATGTATCAGAGGTCTCTTGGAGTCAATTATGTTTGCATATAAATCTTTCTTTCTTGTGTCCTGAGGAAGTGGTCAGCACTTTGTGATAATATTTGAATGAATATTGGGGATGTGTTTTGCCAGGTGAAGAGAGTTCTGAAAGAAGGGGGCAAATTTATTTGTCTTACCCTCGGAGAATCTCATGTTTTAGGTATTGGTTTTTCGTGTTTGATATTATGATTCACAAACTTTCATCTGTTTATAACAAGCTTTCTTATGCCTGGAGAAGTTTTAGATGTTTTTTATTACTTTGTGTTATTGCTAATTACACTTTATTGTATGTCTTTCTTCAGGCATGTTTTTTCCCAAATTTCGTTATGGATGGAAAATCAATATTCATGTACTGCCTCAAAAACCATCTAAGAGTTATAAACCTAGTTTAAGAACTCTTTTGTTGGTTGCTGAGAAAGCAAGTCCCACTACACTGCAGACAATATCTACTTCTTTTCATCATGATACACTTGGTAGTGGTGATCAGGTACAGGGGATCTATTGGCTTTAGTTTTCTCTTTAGAGGTGGCATTTTGACCCATTTACTTATCAATGGGTTGCTTTGGGTTGTCTTTTATTCAAATGGATAAAATAAAAGTCAGTTAAATTGTTAAAAAAGGTAGTTGTTATCCAATGATTTTGATTATTGTTATAATAATTTTCCTGAAAGAATGAATCTATTGGTGAGATTTTTTTTAAGTAGAAAGAAAAAAGTGATTGCAGGTGAACCCGGTGGGCCTGTCTCTACTTAAACTAGATCGTTTTTAACTCACCATCCCACGCATCGTGCCACCTTCACTCCTTTTATGGGGCATGTCATTTAATTTTTCTTAGTCATGACACTGTTGGAACTTGTTTGCTTGTAATATTTTCTGTACATCTAGGCTCGTGGAATTATTGAAGCACTTGAAACTGAAAATGAAATCAGAACAAATT
Source organism: Flaveria bidentis (assembly GCA_018326385.1). Lineage (NCBI taxonomy): Eukaryota > Viridiplantae > Streptophyta > Magnoliopsida > Asterales > Asteraceae > Flaveria > Flaveria bidentis. The sequence goes on along the minus strand of BJCM01062160.1, from coordinate 6,757 downwards.
GGTCCAGTGGTAATGATATACAGTACTCACTTGAAGACCTGAAAATAGGAGTCAAAGGGGATCTATCAGAGCTTAGACCAGGTCTTCGTGTGCAACTCACTTTAGGTGGAGCCGGGCAGTCTCGATTCTGCTACAAAACTGTACTTCTTGATGCTCAGCAAAACTCAGAGGAATTTTTATATTATTGTGGGGTTTTTCTTGTACCCAAGGTTAATATTTCATTTAATTTGCTTACATTGTAGTTTGTACATCTCAAGGAAAACATATATATCATATAAGGCAGCAAGTGGTTGTGCAGATTTTATTATAAAATGCATAACTATATTATAGATTTCAGACTCGGGCTCATGAATGGCTCTTCTCTTCAGAAGAAGGACAATGGATGGTTGTTGAGAGTTCAAAGGCGGCTCGCCTGATAATGGTAGCTATTTTTTAAACTGCCACTTCACAGTATTTTAGTTATAAAACTGCCTTTTCATTTGAAGCACCCAAATGACCATTATGTCTTCATTTTAGGTTTTCTTAGATGCTAGCCATACTGGCACCAGCAGTGAGGATATACAGGCGAGTTTTTATTTTTATTATTTAATCATTAGAGACAAATGTTAGCATGTCACATGTCTATCCAATATCCATAACTATGAACTTAGTGAATTTTTTCCACCTTTTTTCTTCTTTCAGAAGGATCTTTCTCCTCTTGTTAAACAACTAGCACCTGCTAAAATTGAGGATGCAGCTCAAATTCCGTATGTCGTTTTAGTACTATCTTTGCATTTTACCAGTCTTACCATTTATTTTTTGGCATTATCTTTAAAATTTTTATACTGATGATTTAATCTTGAATAGATTTATGGCAGCAAGTGATGGGCTCAAGGAGAGGAAAGTTGTTGACCAGGTCTTGGATCATTTGTAAATAGTCTAATTTAGAGCGTTCATCTGCTTCAAGATTATCCTTTATTATTTCTTGTGCTATGCACCATAAAGCTTAGTTTTTTAATAGGTTGCATCTACGTTGACTGGTCAAATAATTGTTGATGATGTGGTATATGAGAAAGTTGATGGTCAACTTGGTCAACTATCTCTATCCAGTGATCTTGTATTTCGCCGGATAACTTTTGAAAGATCAGAAGGTCTGATACAATCTGAAGCTTTACTAACTAGTGAAGGGTCTCAAAAGAAAGTTGGTGAAAATGGAAATAAGAAATCCAATTCTTCTTCGAAGTCAAAGAAGAAAGGAAACAGGAAAAGAAATGATTCTCAATTGTCAGCAGTAGATGCAAGCAGTGATCTGAGTGTTGATCATGGTTATTTAGCAAGCTCTTATCATTCTGGCATAATTTCTGGATTTATGCTGATCACTTCATACCTGGAAAGAATGGCATCATCTGGAAGAACAGTAAGAATTATTTAGCAATCTCTGACCATGGTTTCTTATACAAATAACTAATTTTTTTACCTACTTTCCAGGTCAGGGCAGTTGTAATTGGTTTGGGTGCTGGGCTACTTCCTATGTTTCTCCGTAGATCGATTCCATTTCTACAAGTTGAGGTAATTTTAAGGTTTAAGTTAAAGTAGCTGCCCAAAAAAAAGGGAATACATGTCTTAAAATCACCCACTCAAATATTTCTGATGCTTCAGGCTATAGAGTTAGATCCAGTTGTGGTCGAAATTGCTAGAGATTATTTTGGTTTCCGAGAAGATGAACGCCTAAAGGTAATTTTGCTAATTTTCATTACCTATTTATGCAAAATTTGGTCTACATTTAAAGTACTCTTTTTATAAACGTTTCTGTCTTGTGTCTTTGTATTAGAGGCAAAAATAAACTGTAAATTATTTGTTAAAACATATCAGGTACATGTCACTGATGGAATCAAGTTCGTGGGAGATGTTACCACTAAGTCACTTGTTGCTAATGGGAGTTGCAGAGAACTTAATACTGAAGGTGGAGGCATTGATAAAGTGAACATCCTCATAGTAGATGTGGATTCCCCAGACTCAAGGTTTTGAAAATTGTTACATATATGTAAAAATATTCAATCATAATCATGTTGTGAGGTTATCTTTTATCTTTTGTGCAGCTCTGGAATGACCTGTCCTGCCACAGACTTTGTTGAAGAATCTTTTCTCAAAACAGTTAAAAACTCCCTGTCCGAGGAAGGTCTTTTTGTTATTAACTTGGTATCCCGATCTCCAGCCATAAAAGAAATGGTTATATCAAGAATGAAAGGGGTAAGAACAGGTTTCAAGATTTATTATTCCTGATTAATGGCATGTCTAATTGACCTGATCGACTTTGTTTAGTTAAAAAAACTAAAATGATAGTAGTATAATTTAATTGCACATTCTAAACCATTTAAAATAATGCAATTTTTTAATCATATTTAAAAATTAACGTATCATAGAAACCTTGAACATAAAGTGTTATAGGTCAACTGACCTGATACTCCCCTAACTTGGATGTCTTAACATTACCCATGTCTGATTTCAGGTGTTTAGCAAACTTTTCTCCCTTCAGCTTGAAGAGGATGTTAATGAAGTCATATTCGCCCTTAACTCTGAGGTGCATACCTCACCCGAGTCTTATAATCAATTTCAGAAACTATTAAACGTCAAACACCCTGAGATGAACTCGATCATTATTGATTCTGCAAAGAAGATTAGAAGTCTTGATGATTGATGTTGGCAGCTCTGTTTTCTGGTATGATGTGTGCAACAATTTCAGGTTTGTATACAAATTTTTTGAAATAATGATTGCACAATAGCACTAATATTATTGACTAAAATCCCTTGTCTCATGCAAGTCATTACTTATATCTTCACTCTGTTTGAGATGATGGTATTTCCTTCGTTTCAAATCCACACCTGCTGTCACTTAACGAGCCTCGGAACAAACGAACCAATGAGTACTTTTGAACAAGTTAATGTTAAATCCAAACTATTCCCAACATATCCATATCGTGATTCACACCCTCAATTTCTACAAAAGGGGTAATATCGTTAGACGCGTGACATACCAGGATCTTAGCTATTAGTTACAACAAACGACACAACAATTGCAAAACATAATTTTTCAAATTAAATAAAGTTTCTTAAAATCAGAATTAAATACGAAATATGAAAATAAATGCGGAAGCGTATAAACTATAATTTAAACGGCGTAAACACGCGCAAACCAAATAAATATAATTTATAGAAAAATGTAAATTGTTCATTTGACTCTACGATGATGAATGCAATGCAATGCAATGCAGGATGCTTCTATTCGTGCGTAGCTTAAGAACCTAAAAGAAACATGTTAAAGTGTCAACACAAGGTTGGTGAGTTCACATGTTTATCATAAAACAGTAAGTAATAGTAATGAAATCCAGATTAAGTAATCAAAGCATATAAATAGGTAGCTAGCCTACAACAAGTCACTATGTGAATGAATTTCGCGATCGAGCTGACAGTAATAATATAATGAATGCCCCGGCTATGGATACCAGACCACAACACTGTAAAACAGGCTAACCATTCACCCGTTTGACCTCCAGTCAAGCTAACGCGACTAGCTCTGGTGGGGTTTGTCAAACCCAGTAGATCTACTAACAATTACCTCGCTAATTCTATATTAACGGTCCGAAGAGGCGTAGTGGTATCACAATAGTAAACCAATATATGCAGTATTACCAATTTAAGTATTGTATGTTTATGAAAACAACATGTTTCTCTCCCCCAAAAGAGAGTATAATACGAAAGTGGGGCTGAAAACTCACCTTGATTGCACAACAACTAATAAACGAAAGCAAAAACGTTTAGCGTCTCCGATTAACCTGGATTTCAATTAATATATAATATTAATTATTAATTATAAATATAAATAATGTACGGTTTCTCGTTTCACGGCTCGGTTACGATGCAGGCTAACGATTGAATTCCGCATTCACAAGCAAGGATAGGCAAACCCCAAAACACGTCAAATGTGTAAAACCTAATTATTTTTACGTGTATTCAATCATGCATATAGGTACTTGTCATACCCCATTTTATAACTTTTAATAATATGACCCAAATGATTTATAATGCGCCCCTTAAACCTTTCAACCACACATCGACCCGACGAAACACACAAAAATAATATTTATTACCTAAACATAACACATAAACAATCATTATACATGCACCATCAACACATATGCATAACCACCATTACCAACATTCACACATAAGCACACCACACACAACACACACACATGTTTAATAACCAACAAACAATGTATTTCTCCACCAAATTCACGGCTGAAACCATATATATATATATATATATATATACACACACACACACACATCGCAGAAACAAATATATATACAAAGAAGGCACACACCGCAAAAAGCACAAATACCCGATCAACGCTGCCCACAAAAAGCACAAATAGGTTAGGGGGAATTGTTCAGGTGTTTTGATTAATAACCGAGGAGAAAAAGCTTCGGTTAGTTTATATTTGTAATTTATGAGATTTGCACAATGCCCCCCTCAAGTTCTCCTAAGTGGCATTTTTGGTTATTTAAGTTTAGTTATGTTTAATGCTTAACTAATAGTTATAATAACATTATTATTATTATTATTATTATTATTATTATTAATATTATTATTATTATTATTATTATTATTATTATTATTATTTAATTGTAGAAATTTGATTAATCATAATTTAATTAATCTTAATGTAACGGAGGGAGGTTAAATTAAGGAAGCGAGAACGGGAGTTCTTTGATTTGACTTCAAACAGGCAATGCGGGCTCGACGAACCTGAAATTTCTAGCTCCAAAACTAATTGATCCTAGAGAATAAGGTTTTGGCCGTGCGCCCGCTCATTTAAAAGTCGTATAAAGCATCAACTTTGATTCCTACATCGTTTGTATCTCCGATTTGAGATAAGGGTGAGAGGAGAGGGCCGAAACGATTGGATCCGAGGCCGAGGGATAGGGTTAGATATTTTCCGTATCAAAATCAAACACCCCCCTGAGTGGACGAGAAAGAAAAGATTTCCAAGATGCATCGTCAAGTGCCTATCAGATCATGAGTTATCTATTGTTTGTCACAGTGTTTGATGTTGTCATCCATACTTTGTTTGATGTTGTCATCCATACTTTGTTTGATTATGCTATCCATACTTTTGACTGTAATCCTCATCACCAATTTTGACATAACGGGCTTGTAAAACTATAGATTTTAAAAAAAAATATCATCAGTTTTGTTCTGGATAGTCTCTTGAATCCTTAGATTCAAAGATAAAATTCGTAGATCTAAAAAGAAAAAAGAAAAGCAAGGTTGGTGTGTGTGGTTAGATGTAGACTTTTGGATTTGTAGATCAAGAGATGAAAGAAAAATAATTTATTCAAACTATAGTTTGAGATTGGTGACCTTGGACATTGATAAAAAAAAGTGGTAGCTTTTCGACAAAGGCTAATCGGGCTATGGCGGTTTTGATGGTGGCGTAGGTGAGACTTAAGGACGTCTCAAAATAAATTCAAATAAGTGACTTGAGTCTTGATTTTTGATGTAGTCTTTGATTTGATTGATATGGCTACAATGTCTTCATATACTATAGTTTGGTTTCCTTTCATAAATCTAGTATTTACTTATCTTGAAAACTAAAATAGTCGTGTCTCCGTAAGTAAAACAAATCTGGATGAGCTTTGGGCATGTATGTATCATCGTAATCAACTAGTTGGGCTTTCATATTTTCTCATATAACAATCTCATGTATCGTGTCCAACAAATACAACAAATTACAGTGTGGTGTTGTCTCATTACAAAACTTGCTAGAAAAACCTTATGGGAGAAGAAAACTGAGGGTAAAATGGTGCATTACGGTTCATGTATAATTAATAACATGCTTCAGATGATGGTAAATTGATATTGCGGGACCTATATGATAAGAATTGATTATAAGGGGCCAGTTATGTTGCTTTATTAAAAACTATGCTAGTAAGACATAATGCGACAAAACTTAGGAAGGGAAAAAGAGCGCAATATGTTATATTATAACTATTTTTTGCTAGCACATATACTAAGAATGCAATACTAAATCTTGCGATGTTTACAAGATGTATTAGATGGATTGCACCAAGTATAATACTTCTGGACCATGTATTTATTTGCTTTCTATGTGGTGACATCTTCTATACTTTTAGATGTAGGCTGATGACAAATGAATAAGTTGTGCCATGACTAATTTCAACAAACCTTTTACCTCAATCTATTTACTAAGTTGATTGTACCACCTATGAACAAATTGTTTGAGATAGCATTGAATATTGAGATATTAATATTAATGCATCGTACAACATCAAAAACTTTAGTGATTTCATGTGAATCTCACTTTCAAGTGTCCCGTAAGCATGAAATAGTGACATCTATATGTTTCGTTCGAAGTCCTTATAAGATTGTGATGATAGTAACATCCTCAGAGTTATCACATCATAATACGAGAATAGGTTTTCTCATAACCAAATCCTAAGGATTAGAAAATAAACCCATGTGGTACAAGTTATGCCTTGCATTGCATGATCTCATTATGTTCTAAAATTTTAACAACACAAACACCCAAGTATAATCTACCAGTTTGACATTTGTAGGTGTTCGGGCTTAGAGATGGGCAAACCGGGTTTTGGGCCATACCCGAAATCGGGTTGGACCCAATTGGGTTTTTCTGTACCCGGGTATTGGTTAACCCGGGTACGAACCCGGGTCGGGTTCGCTTACTTGAAAAAC
>BJCM01062159.1:0-46860 GCA_018326385.1 Flaveria bidentis | reverse complement strand
AAAATAGTTTATTTTTTAAATAATTTGGTTTTTAGTAAGCATTGTTAAATTTTTTTAAATATATCAATTTTAATAAAATATATTTTGCAATTAATAAATGACCTAATTAGAATAATCTTGAAATTTTAATGACCTGATTGGAACAAAAAAATTATAAATGACCTAATTAGGTCGAAAATTTTTACGAGTAATCTAATCAGAACAATCCTGAAACTTACTTACTATTTTACAACGTTAGCTCTTTAAAAATTGTTAGAAAAATCTAACAATTCGTTGAATTAAATTATTTTGTTACAATAGTATTGTTTATTGATATAACACTTATTGATTTATATTACAGAAATCAGAACTCAATTTTTTTATGGTTTCTCAGGGACAGCCCCAACCATGCACATGTGTCACCTATCCTGATGATGTTTCTTTCTTTCATAAGTTTTGATTCAATATAAACACTTTTTATCACAAAATAAGTGAGATAACTTAAGGTGCGATAATCACTTGTTCTCTAAAGTAATGACGTTTTTAATTATAGACCGTATTTTGGTACAAATCGTGGTTCTACACGTTGCTTAGGATCTTGATTATATTGCCAATAGGCAAATTCTCAACATTAACTTAAGGACATTGGATATTTTCTTTGACTGGACTAAAAGCAAATCGAAAATTGAAAATTTGTAGATTAACCAACAAAAGAAACATATTGTTATACTTGTTATTGGTGTGATTCCAAATCGAAATACGTTTCTAAACATGTACTTATTTTGGAAAAAATAAAGTAAAGGTACAATTTCATGGACCAAATTTCTTGGAGTTTTTTTTAACACGGTTTAAGCTCATACATAAAACCCTTGATGGTTAAAGATATAATATAATAATAACCTAGTATAATAAAAAAATTATTACTAATTATTTAATATTTTATTTAATCAACCCGTGTAATACACGAGGTACTAACTTAGTATAATAATAAAAGAAGCTTATTTATTTATTTTTGACAAATTGGATTTTAATAATCTAAACTTCTATTTATTGACCAATAATAATCCATACTATTAATTTGGCCGATAATAATATCAACTTTCACTTTTGTTACCGACAACAGTTTCATTAACAAAGTTATTAAATATTTACGCTTGATTTGCACTTGATTTTGTTTAGAGTGATGATTATGAATGAAATGGAAAAAAACATACAAGTTAAATCGAGCCTAAAGTAAATACAAATTGAGTATGAATGTGTGATAATTATATTACTCGGATTATCATTTATAACAAAAGTGAAAGTTGATATTATTAACAATCAAACTAATAATATGAATTATTATCGACAAATAAATAATAATTAAAAATATTAAAATCTAATTTGCGTTTATTTACTTTTCAAACAGGAAAATGAGCAATTAGGTTGTGAAACGGAAAAGTACCCAATCTTGAGGATGAATCATGAAAGTGAATACTCAGGTAAAGGTAACGTCGTATTAATTATTATAATTTGACCCGTAACAAAGAAGCATGTGTAATACAATCCATTTTATATATCGTTTGTATTTTGTACTAGTTGTGGCTAATAAAATCGAAAAAACAAACCGATAGCTGCTATATTTGATTTTAATGATTTGGTTTGGTGTTGATTAATGATTATGAATATTTTGGGGCAACTTTCATTTTAATATTTTAAAGTATGACATGTTAGTTTATATAAATTCACTTAACTAATGACACTTTTAACGTATAAATTTATTGTCAGGACAATTTCACTTGTATAATTGTCTTTGTTTTACAATTGGTTCCACATGATTTCGCTTATAAGAAACTATTACAATTTTGTGTAATAAACGAGTTGAATAAATTTGTTGTTATATAGTTAACAATAAAAAAGTTATATCTTAAACATCGTAGTTATCAAATTAAAACTCTTAATAGCAATCCATTTAATTATAGATAGTTATTATAACATTTATAATTAAATTTATAATATTATTCATGATTAGAAAGAGGCTGATTTACTTACTAAAATATGTAATATAGTAACTTACTAAATGATTAATTTACTTTTATTTTTTAAGAGACTTATACATACTAATTTTTTGGTTTTTGGTATTGTAATTGTTTAAAATTTGACATTGAATTTTGAATTTGGAGATTTAACTTTGATTATTAGTGATTATTGTTTTGAAATATATATTTAGAATTTTGTATTTAAAGATGTAATCTTTTTTTTTATTTATACAAAAACCTCAAACTTGGAGAAATATGCTATTGATGGTAACTTAGTAAAAAATAAGGGGAAAAGTTATTTAATAAGTTAATTTTCATAAAATGAATGAATATGTAATATTTATGTTTTAGAAAGAAAAAATAGGTAATTAATTTTTTGACTTTAGGAAATATGTAATTGATTATATTAGGAATGAGAAATATGTAAATGCCCCACTTAATTATCAAGTTTGGACTCAATCTCATTTAAGCTAAATTTGATTCTACAAACTTTACAAGCTGTTGTCTAATAATCCACGAGTAGCACATTAACAAACCTTATAACGTATCTCATTTAACCCTTAAGGTCCTTTTAACTAACAAACACACACGTTCTTTATCTTACACATACTCTACTTTTAAACGCATTATATCTGTACTTTATAGAATTTGAACACATAACCTTTAATAGTAATACATCGTTATACCAATAGAAAATTTCTAAAAACATTTAAGCTTGCAGTCAACGACGGTTATGTAACATGAGTCCATTGTCTCGTGTATTTACATCAAGAAAACTTTACATTTTACGAGTCTTAACGATTGTTGTGACATTTAACAAAGTTCAACTAAAAACCATCAACATTTATCATGACTTGTTCTTGTGGGACCCATTAGTAATTATTAAATTATTTTATTTTGGTAAGTGGCAACCTAAAGAAGAAAAAAATAGTTAATAAGACTTTTTGTCACACTTTTTAATTCCAATACGCGTGTAATACTCTGTGTGTAGTCGCCACCTTTCTTTATATTATGTAAGCAAGTACTTCACCTTTAGATTGATGCAAATATGAACATCACAATACTTAACTCTTTAAAACCACTAATGTCCTATTAAACTTTTAATATGAAATCATAAAAAAGTAATAAGATCCTAAATTCGTATCTCGTTAAAGAGTTATATAAAAAGTTTGAGAGCATAAAATCCCACAAAACGTGTTCTTTTATGCTTTTTGAATCGTGAGGAATTTATACAGATTAATAAGTAACAAGAATTTGTGATTTTCGAACTGATGTTGAATTTGACGTGTGTGCGTTTAGTTATTAATTCTTATTATATTTTTCAAGAACTTTTTATCCATAGTTACATGTTTGAAGCAAAGAGGAAAAATATATGTGAAAATTCAAACTTGGTGAGTTCAGATTTATACAACCAATTCGAAAAAATAAACCATCAGGCAAAATGTTTAATTTGGTTTTTCAAACCGTAAACCATTGGCTGGAACATATAAATCCCAAACCTTCGGTTAGAAAGATTTGCATAGTACGTTCGAAAATCTCATATTGAATATCGTATAATAACAACAAAGGGCGTTTGTAGTTGTTAATGTTAGATTTGTATTACAAACATTTTCATTTGCTTTGAAAGTATTTACATTCGAAAAAGTCATGTCAATATGGCATGACTCATGTGGACATGAAATGTGATAGATATATTTAAGTGTAAGGTATGAAATGCCAACATTATAACCTTTTGTATTTAACAGAAGAAAAGAATAATTGATCTTTATTTAGAACTTTTTTATTTAGATCTTTTAGTGATCAGTGTTCTGATATGACATAAAATCATAATTCAAATCTTACAGAAAAATTTACAGGATAGAGTTTAGTGTAAACACGTGCGTGTAAATTTTGGGTCAGCCTAAGAGATATAGAGGTTGGTCTGTTTATTTTTATACCGTAGAAAAATATGTTTATATCATAAATTAAATTATTTAAAAATTTTACTCTTATCTCAAATACTTGTTTTGCACTTGGGTTTATGTGCTTATAGTATTTTTGAACTCAGATGAAATTTTTGGCATTGTCTCTAATTGGACCTGCCAAGTGTCAACACAACGCGTTTAACTCTTAGTTGGCATGTATAGGTTGTATTATTCGTAGATTCTAAATCGTCTAGATATCTATTGTGAATTGTATTAAGATCGCTCTTAATAAGATAATTTACATAGAAAACATGTTCAAACACACAAAATCTGTTATGAAAGCAACTTACCCAAGAAAAATAGATAATAAACCATCACAATGTTTCAAATGACGATTGACACTTGATAGGTATAGGTGTCTGACAATTAAAACAATTACATAATTATAAATATAGTATATGCAACATGGCATGTATCGTTTGTTTTTTTTTATCATGGCTTTATCTATGATACCATTTATTATTTATTATATATTCTTATTATTAACTAGAAATATTGCTATGTATATGATATATATATGTTTGGACTTGCAAATATTTAACTTCAAGTATGAACATAAGCTTGTTTATTAAGTTGGTTTCAATATAAGCTTGAGCTATGTTCGGGCTCGTCTAAACTCAACTTAGTACGAGCTTTAGTGAGCTAAACTTATGCAGCTTACACGTGGATCGACTCGTTTTACTCTACTAAAAGAGATGTTACGAGCCAAGGACCAGACGTGTTATTGGCTAAACCGAACCAAACCAATTTTCTGCAAATAAGTAGAACAACGACAACATATGTATTGTAAAAAGCAGATAAAAAATGATACATCAATACCATTCAACCTTAAACTAATTTGAATGTAACATATATCATAGGGGTTTGAGAATTAATGAGCATACAAATCATAGGAGCTAGCAATTGTTGAAACACTCGTATACGTGGCATTTTTGACATATTCTTGATTTGTTGCTATGATTGAATACCTAGTTTCAACTTTCAAACATGCCTCTAGAAAGATTAGAATCTGTCAAAATTATAATTGTCTGTACTTGTAAAAACTTAAAAACATTGTTTTCAAAACCGGATCGGATAGGCCGGTCCGACTGGTTGAACCGGGAACCGAACTCCAATCCGATCCGGCTCAAAGCTTAAAATCGTTTTCGCATTGAACCAGTGGTAGGACCGGTCAAACTGGTCGAACCGGTTAAACCGGGGACCGAACCGGTTGAACCGAGGGTTGGACCGGTCGAACCGGGTTTTCATATATATATATTTTTATTTTTTTAGTATTTTTACATATATATTTATAAACTGATTATAATTTTATCAGGTTCTTATATCCGGTCTGACCAGTCAACCAGTAAGACGTCCGGTTCACTGTCTGATCCGGTTCTAAAAACATTGCTTAAAAATGACTATGGTACGACCAGACCGAAATCCAAATCGAGTCGATTAATCTTTCGTGTTTGCCTGGCTGTTGGGCTGCAATTTTGGGCTACAATCATGTTAAAGGGCCACAATTTTGGGCTGTTGGGCTCCTAACTTGAGTATCAATTCTAATCCACCAAGAAAGTAACATATCTTCCAACTATTTCTTTATTTTGTGCATTTATGTACATCTTATATTCTTTTATTACAACATCAACACACAAAGAGCCCATATCAATTCTTGTTCAGCTATATATTTTGCTAATATGTGCAATGGCCGGTTCAGACCATATATTCAGTTATTTATCATTTACCAAATCGAAAACCTGTATTTTATGTAATCATTTTCAAGAGCAAGCTGCTAAATATCACAATATGCCTATAAACAATTTAATTCAATGGAGTAAAGCAACAACAGGCTTAAAATGCCAAAATGTTCAAACTGTGAAACCCTAATTTAAAACTCCCAATGTTTAGATACTGCTACTTATTTCCCTATGTACTGATCAAAACAAATGTCAAAAACTGCAAACCATATAAGCCCATTTAGAAGTGATTATTAATTCGTTATCCTTCGTCTTAAACATTAGTAACAGCAGCATGAACGATTATTGCATTTGCTGTTGTAATGTTGCATGAGGAAGCAATGAGTTGAGTAGATCTTCGTTTAGTTTCACTGGAAGCGGTGGCATCTGCTTCAGCTTCTCCGGGGTGTCAATTAAACTGCAGTAAATAATAAACAGGTTAGATCACTGTCAAAAACAAGTTGTTATTTTTATAGGTTGGATAGACCCGTAACCATTATTTTGCCCATTTTATATGAATAATAATACGTTGGATATGAATGAAGAAACTGTTTTGTTACCGTAATATTTAGCTGTTCGATGTACCGTTAACAACTACCTTTTTTTCACTTTTATACTTGAAAGTTATTGATATTAAAACATAATCTCCACCAGCACCAACTATCTCCTTTTTTCTTTCTCAGAGTTATTTTTTCATAGTTGTGATGGAAAAAAATGGACATGATTGGTGGATAAACCATGAATCAAATCAACCCATTCATGAGTAAACGGGTCGAAACTGCCATATGTTAATAGTAAGGTGAAATGAGAATTTACTTGTTCAAGATATCACGGATGTTTTTCCGAACTTGGCAAAGGAGACTAATATTCTCATGTACCTGTTGCAAGTATGAGTAGCGAGTAAGTAACCAAGTACGGATAGTTTTTAACACAGGCGGGCTGTTTGACCCTTCTTTGTTCCAATTTTTAAGATTTTATGAATAAATAGTGTATTAAATAAGAATTTGAAAACACAATTAATAATATAAACCTGTATGTTTTAATAAAGCAATTTAGGAGGTTTTAATTGTTTGAATCAAGATAGGAGGTGTTTTGGTCAACCTAAGTGAATCAATACCAAAAAAAATCCTATTTTGACTGTTACTCAACAACCCACTCGCCCATTTTGCCACCTCTATAAATGCATCACCTGATGAGTTTCAAGATTTGCTGATATCCGCTCCATAGCCTGTGCACTTTCTTTAAGAAGTTGTCCAGCTGGACTCACAAGAACTGTAATAAATACGGACATGTAACTATGCATAGATATATAAGAAGCTGACATATCGCTAGCTTGGCTAAAAGACAGAATCTATCAAGATCTAACAATTGTTATTTTCACAGTATTAGTGTATTTAATTTCTAATAGTTAAACTGAAAAAGAGTTTTAGAAGTTCATAACTAAGGATAGGAGCTGGATGATATGTAGACCAAAGAAAAATAGTGGTAAACAAATTGTAGTAAAAGTGTATGTAAGAAGCATGTAGAAAAATAGTGGTTTAACTTGTAACAACTTGGGGCTAAAGTTGCCAGCATCTAGCATAGATTACAGAAATAGTCACTTTCTGTAATGCATCTATACTTTTGAAACTGAATAAATGGGCCACAATAATTAGATGAGTTTAACCCCTTTTCACTCCATTTAAGATTTTGTTTTATAATTTTAATAGGGATTATTTTCCTTGTACGTTTTCTTAAAATTCAAGAACATCAAAGTATTGATTATTATTTCTACAAAATAGAATAAAGCACTTGTTTATAGAACATCACATCTAAATCCTTGTGTCTATAAATGGTAACTGATTAAACCTTTCCCAAAATTTAGAGTGGTTCAACAGCCTTGGACCCAAATTTATTTATCTAAATGAGATTCAAGCATGTGACACATGTTGCACCAAAGAATGCTTGAATTTAATTTGTAAAAATGAAAGAAATAATAATACTTTGTTTTCTTGAAATTAAATAATTCCTATAAAAGCTTAAAACAATTGCAAAGAAGTAATAAAAAAAAGGTTACATTCATCTAGGTACAGTGACCCCCATTACAGGTTCAAAAGTTTAGTGACTTGAATGACCAAAAAGGCTCTTCACAAAGTAACCATTTTTTGTAAAGTTGAGAGATTTACATGATTAATTTCAAAAGTCAAGTGACCTGATTAATCAATAAAAAAGTACTTTACAGAAAATGACCATCTCTATACTGTATATAACACTTATGTCTTGAGAGGAATAAGATATAATTATGTCATGATATTGAAGTAGTTGACACTTCCATATAAAGCTAAGGTAAGAACTCACCACTGTAGAGTATAGCATTTGATTTTCCATTGGCAACCACTCCATTAAAATATGAAGATACTCGAGTTTGAGTCGCTAAATGAGACGTGCTTGCTAAATGTTCACTAATTTTTTCCTGGATAAGAGAAAAGTCATTTTAATTTTCCATTAAACTCCGGCATTACTAAAACATATAGAAATAAAACCATATTTTTATATGAAAAAAATAATAAATAACTATCTCGAGAGAAGGATTTATCAAATAGAAAGCTTACTTTTCTATCTTTGTTTTTCCTAGCCAAGATGTAATCTTCTTTCCTTCTTTTGCTTATATCCCTTTTCTATCACAACAAATAATCAAATTAGATAACAAAATGGATCAATAGCACATCACACCAACCATCTTCATTTGTATGACCTGGCAAAATGATTGATTTGACCAATGACTACCACAACTTACAGTAGTTTATTATTCCAGCATAAAGTCAAAGTATTACACCATGACAAACATCACATACATGATAATATGACTAAGCCTTAAGCATATTCGTATTATTGTTCGTGGGTGGTAAATAAAGCATGATATATAACACATATATACTCATGTAAGCTTGTGTAAAAAGGACTCCAACCCTATACGATATAACAGGTATACTCGGGCCTATTTGCTCTATAACCCATTAGTTAATGCAAATGTGAATATCATCATCATACATATTTCAAACTCACTAACCAAAACTATATGCTGCCACCATATTTTTGTCACTCCCTAGAAAATGAATATGACCGTGAATATCTTTTTTACATTTATGGGATATAAGTGAAGTTTTTCTTATGTTTTTGGAGACATTTCTAGCTTGTAACCTATCCCAGAGGATACAATTGATGGATATTCTGACATAAAATCTCTAGTATTTGCAAATAACATTTAAAAACAGACAACTAAAAAGCGATCACCATACGACAATATAAATTATACAACTATGAATAACGGCGGTCATTAAACTTACAAACATCCATCTGCACCGCAAAGCCACATCCCTCACAGTCTTATTCTGCAACTGCACAGCAATCTTTGCGTAACGAATGATATTCGATTCAGACGCATACCTGAGTTTCAATTACTGATAATATTAGTCAACAACAGTAGACATAAAAACATGTTAAATACTTAAATCTCACCATTCGAATCAAATGACACAGAACATGATAATAACATCAGCTCATTCATGTTGCAAGAGTGTTCATAAGATAATCAGTCTTCAGAATAAAACATACATCAATTATATCAACAACTTTCTCCTTTAATCAATCAAATCATATGCTTTGCACAAAATCAAAACAAATTCTACAATCAAACCCTCAATGTTCACACTATCAAACCCTAATTCAACAAAAAGCAACTTACTGTGAGAGCCCATCTTCCAAAATCGACTGTTCATCGGGAGTCCAATCAGCAGAAACACTAGGGTTTTGCTCCGGCACCGAACCACCACCACCACCATCGTAACCGGGGTGACCCGAATCCACGCTACTCGACCCGTTTCCAGATGGGTTCGCCATAAAAACACCCCTGATCACCACACATACACTCACTCAAACGGGTTTCCCGCCAATTCTCAACAATTCTTCCCGCCAAAAAGCAATAACCCCAAATCAAGAAACTCAAAACCCACGAATCTAAGCTGCAAATTCAACTGATTTTGCAGAGAGACAAAGGGGTTTGTGGGTATACACGTGTATTTACTTATGTATGAAACTATACGAGCAATTGTAGCAATGGATTGATGGATTATACTCTGTGATTCGTTAGTGTGTGTGTGTGGGTGTGTGGTTATTCGGTGGTGGTGATGATGAATGAATTTGATATGAATAAGGAAAGTGGTATTACCGGTGTTGGGGCGAAATCAGAATAGCACCATTATCGATCACCACTTTTGCTTTTATAAATTTGTGCAAAAAGTCGATCGACGCTTTTATTCTTTTTAGCTTTTGTTATATTTGGGGCCTAACAAGAATCTTTGTATAAAAATCACAGAAATGGACAAACATGGAGTTCAATGAATGTATTTGACCGGTTTTGTTTTGTCATGTTTGTTGAAAACTAGGTGAGAGGGGTGGTTGACTATGTGTTATGGGCCGATTTGAGAAAACTAATAAACCTGTCTGGCTGTCTTTGACCAGACGAGACTGGTTTAAAATACAAAAAATTGATCTGGTCTTCGGTTCTTGTTTTTCATCTTACTTGATTTCGGCCTGTGTTGTTTAGGTCCTTGAGGCATGATCACTCAAAGCGTCAGTATCTTAGTGGTTGACCTGAGAAAATCGAAAAATTGGGCGGAGACCAATGCAGATCACACAAAATCAATCTGGTTGTTTGTCATTGTTTTTTATCATGTTCGGTTTAGGTCCCGGACTCTGAAATAACCACTAATAAAATACAACATCTGGAAGATCACTTACTTTTAAATTTAAAACTTGAAATTCAATGTTGGGATCTTTGGTGAAAACATGTGATAATTTAGTAGGTAAATGAACACCTCAAATGATGAAAGAATTATTGTATTTGGGTATGGTTCATGCCCCATGTATGATCACTCTTAATGATAACACTAATATATTAAAAATTATTATATTCTAAATCTTTTAAACCTACAATAGATGTATGAGAGATTCTTTGTTAACTATAGGTTTTACATTTGTTAACGGTCTCTGTATCTTTATAAATCATATTAAATACTTTTAGATTTAAATATTTCTTTGATACTCATGTAAATTTAGTATATAATAGAATTATTTAAAGAGAATACCAAGAATGAATATGCCTTATATGTTATAAATACGTAATGTATTAGAACTAAGACGAATTGAATCATCGAAATGTCTCAAATGAAGGTCAACAATTATAAGTGTTGATAGTTAGATAGATACATAAATGAAAATTTTATCAGTAACAATCACATCAGCAATAACTCGATATTATCTAACCTTCTTACATCCTACTAAAGTTGTAACTGACGGCACCATTGAAGTCCTTGCTTCCAGTTTTGATCAATAATAACTTAACATTTTAAATTGCCGTTGATCGATATTGTCTAAACACTAATGATTACCGGTGATATCGTCGTGAATGATGATTAAATTTTCTTAGAATTTCCAATTCATCCGTACAAATCTGAATGCCCCATGGACCTCGGATAGAGTGTTGGCCTTGAACCCCACCAAAGGGGCGGTGCCCCCTTAAACCTCCAAGTTCGTTTATTCTTGAAACTATAATTGTTTCAAATAAATGTATACTTCATACATTTTACGTTGTAAAAAATGTGTATTGTATTCTCATTTTGATTTTATATAAATCTTATTATACTAAAACAATCTTCATGACCACCAACATGGACCGGACAGGACCAAACTAGGTGGTTAAGGGAAACATTTTACCGATCGGGACAAAGATCAATGCAAGTGAAATACTTTAGCCGAGACCAAGATCCACAATCATCTTCATTCTTATGGAAAGATGTTGTATACTTGTATACATATGATCTAGAAATAGAAATTTGAGTTTAGTGCAATAGGAAAATGTCAAACTGCTCATAAGGTCCATAACTTTTATGAACCCTTGTAATTATAGTTTCAGGTTTTTTTATAAAACATTTATTATGTTGAAATCACATAGTTTGAAATTATAATTGAACAACAAAACAATGTGGTGTGATAAATCGATCAATATATACAAGAAATAATCTAATCTGATTATGCTAAGTGTGGACCTCCAATAAATTTCCAAATAAGCAAAATGTAGTCCAATCATAAGTATATATTAAAACCTCCACTAGTAATAATTAATAAATATGTAAATATACTTACTTCATTGACCCAAATCAAGATTTATGCACCGAACATTCACATATTTGCTTGATAAAGATAAGATTAAAACTCAATAAATATAAAACATAATGTAAATTACATATGACAATATGACATAACAAACATATAGTTGTGTTTACAATTACTCGGCGGTTCGGTCCACTGAGGTTTCATTCAATCTAACCTCGAGATCAAGAACGAACCCGAAAGTCTTTCCCCGAAGATTGATTGGTAGGCCGGTGCTCGGCTCGGTGTTGGGCAAGTTTTGGCTAAGTTTGCTGGACTAGTGGGTCAAGAATGAAAATTGCTCAACTATGAAAAAGTTTTTGTAGATAAATAAAAACCGGTTAATCAAAATTACCAAGAAATACGAAAAGATCGAATAAAACTAAATATGATATGATAAAATCTGAACAATAGTCAATACAAACACAATCAACACGTTTAACAAACAGTTATTCCTTTCTTCAATAAAAAACTATTCCTTCCCACATTATTCCTTTTCATATTACATTAAGAAAATGCAATCCAAATTCTTTGATTTTATGAACAGAATATGTGATGCAGTAACGGAAGGAATAAAATTGTTAAAGAATAATTGTTAATCAAATACGATAAATAAATCAAAATGTTTAAAAAACACAAGTTTTTTTAATTAAAATTCAATCAATAAAACTAATTCTTCTAATGACTAAAACATACTTAAATATAATCCTCTTCAATATGTCAATTCTGAAAGCTAATAATTTACCATCATAACATCCCATAAACACTCGTATAGGTGTTTGGGAGTGTTTATTTTTATCAACTTTTAACTTTTTAACTTTTGAAAAGTTAGAAAGTCGTTTTATAGTGTTTGACAATGTGATTGTTGTGAATGAATAAGTTAATAAATCACTCCATACTAACTTATTAACTTATTAAAAAAGTCAACAAATCAATAAATTGTTTTTTAAAAGCAATACCAAACATGCTCATAGATGTTCAACATTAAAATTAACCTATATATCAAGCAATACAATTTTAAAAAATATTCTAAAGAAAAAAAATCATAATATACAAGAAGGCATATAACATAACAACAATAAACCTACATTAACATTTAATGATGATAATATGTTGTTTATCATAAACAACTATATATGCAACATTAACTTCAACTCACAAATAAATATACACCAACAATAAATATAAGTAGATAACTAGCTATTGAATCACATTACTTGTGCAATATAGTCTGAAATTGTAACTAACAACCAATAAAAACCAATTTGGTAAGATGAATCAATAAACATATTCAAAACATAGTATAATTTGATCAATAAACCAAAAGGTTGCCTAACATTTTTTCAAGTTTTTGATCGAATAACGGGTCGAAAACAAACTACTTTGATACATTCTAACATCTATCGCACGTTGATCATCTTCGAAATCATCCCAACCAACAAAGTTAACTCTATACGAACCGCCACCGCATAAGATGTAAACATGCATCCGCTTCCAACAGTCCGTCATTAAAACGTCCCCCTTTTCGTTCCAAAACCCTAAAACCTTTATAAAACCAAGCGGAAGAGGCGGTTTCTGCTTAAATTCACGGTGCATTACCCATCCTCTCTCCTTCAACACCCACACCTCCACGCGACGGTTCACAATATTATACACATAACCAACTTCACCACCTAAATCGACCAAATGCACCCGAACCCAACCCGAAGGTCTACCTTTAGGAGGCTCGATTAGCCTGAACTCCTCGGTAGTCATGTTAAAACTTATCACCAGTCTACCTAAGTGCATCGGGCGGTCATCATCGTCATCTCCTTCGATACTTAACCAATGCAAACACCCATTAGCAAACACCCATTAGCAAACACACCCTCACCCGTTATCGGGTAACACGGAACCCGAGGCACCCTTCGCCACGAGCCTGTCCCCAATACATGAACCATTGTATAAACACCCTCCATTACCTTACAAAATTTGGGTCTTTGAACATGTTCTATTGTTATAACGGACACCATCTTGAACGTGTCGGTTGACTCATCGAACCCGAGCCCGTGCGTCTCCTCGACACTGATCCAATACGACTCTTCGAGATTAAATCCCCATGGCCCGTATTCGCCCCCAATTCGCCATGGTTTGTTAACGGGTGGTAGCTCGTAACGCTCTCTCCTTAGGGGATGGATCACAACCAACGTGTTGCTATCGCGATGACCTATCGACGTATACACCAAACCATTGTAACATCCTAGAACAATGTCGTCGGGGTATCGATAACTCGAGCTTTTACACGTAAACTGCATAACCAATGGCTTCTTTCTCACTTCTTGTTCTTTATGTTCTAAATAACTGAGTGCGCATGGTGAGTTGCGACGATCGGATGGAAACTGATGGAACATGATGAGCATGGGGTCGTCGGATGCTCGTTTCGCGTGCATGGATTCGATGTTCGAATCGTTGATGTAGTTGCGCCATGTCTTGCTTACGCATCGCAAACGAGCTAAAGATTTCACCGGCATTCTTGAGAAGATATCGTGCATGATTTCCATCGGCAACTCGACCATGATTATATACGGTTTAGAGTTTAGGGTTTAGCTGATTAATATCATAATAGATGGTGTGCAAAGTTACAAATCTATTGATATTAGGGATCATTAAATAGGATAGTTTGAGGTTGAGATTTTATAGAGATTTACGGGATCGAACCGTTTCAATAGAAGATTGAATTTTAGTGAGAGTATATCTATATAGAATTGTTTCTTTAATTAAATCTTATCCAATTAACCGTTAGAGAAAATAAAGTTGGAGTCTTATTCAAAAATTAATCTTCTAATAATATTAAAAGATTATTATCTGTATTAATAATAAATGATAATAATTACATAAGTATGCATGTATTTTTTGAATGACAAATTCATTTTACTCTTATATTTAGGTTTGAAATCAGGAACTCTTCATATATAACACTTCCTTTTAAATTTCCAATACCTGGTAAAAATTTATCTTATTAAAACCTTCCTAGAAAAGAAAACAATACTACAACAGGGATCCTACTGCTATAACTATAGTTATAAAATTCAGTTAATTTTAAAATAAAATTATTTAATTAAATATAGTTTTTTTAATAAACCAATATGATGACGATCAGATATGTTATCATAATAGACTAATTAATGTTTATATACTTACACTAACGTGTTTATCTTATCGTATAATAGATTATTTGGATCGGATTATTCGGAATTGAAAACTTTATGACCCTATCCGAGATCCGAATAAGGTGATCTCTATCCGATATATCTGAATTCAATTCGGTTCGGATTCAGATATATCCAAATAATCCAAATTTATTCGAATAAACCAAATAACAAAATTTTTCATTTTTTCATTTGTATTTTTTGGCTAATTTTTTATTCTTGATATTTTATAAGTTTAAAATCACAATAAAAGATTTAAAACTAAAAAAAATATTGTTTTGACTGACACACAAATTGAAATATGATAGGTACTTATATAGAACCCCAAGATTAAAATATCTAATTTAGGACAATAATTGATTATATCATTTAATTGTTTAGGATTAAAGAACTAAAATGTGTCAAGATTCTTAGGTATTGAGTTGAAAACAATATAGTTGTTGGGTAATGAGTATTGGACTAGAAATATAATTGAATTCTTATCAGGATTAATCAGATATCCGAATAAGCCGAATAAAAAACTTATGATATCTGAAATCCGAATAGAAATTTTAAATCGGATGAGATCCGATCCGAATATCCAAATAAGGATTTTGACTGGTTTATTTGGATTTGGATAAGGATCGGATTTCGAATATTTTTGGATACCGGATTTTTTGAACATCCATAACAATTAGTCTTAGTTAGTGATCCCGGCTTAGTGAGTTCTTTCTTCAGTGATGAACTGTTGGCGACCTTTTAGGACCTACAAGTACAAGATTATGCCAGAGACGTTCATGCCGACACATGTCATTGCTACAGGCTTTTTTAACCCTTTAGTGACAATTTTACGTCACTATAATGGATGATGATATATTTATGTATATTTGATTTCACACAATGACCATTAATATTTTAATTTTAACAAATCTTGTATATCCATAACCTCACTCATGGACAAATATTATGTGAACATCCTTGTAACTTCGTACTTTTGAACGTATATGTCCATCTCCACACTTATACGAAGATAGAGGAGACGTGCATGTCATGTAGGTTTAGCAATCATGTGTTCAGTTGTGTCAAAAAGACACCATGTTAGGACGAAACACGTCAATGGTACAACATCCGAGACGAAACATTCTTTATGTCATAATACCTCTCATTTTAGTTTATCTCACACAAACCATAATACTCTCTATTCATTTATAATATTTTTTATCGTCAAATATACAACTTTATTTCAGATGATAAGTGTTAATTTTAATCGAATCCACCTATTTGTTTTTCAATCAGAACCACACCCCCAACACTTTCAAAAGAAAGCCCACAAGTAAAAAAAATCTTATGACTTAACATAGTGCATTTTTGCTCCAACATAAACTCGAATCCAAATACATCATATTCTCTCATAACTGTGGATGATGAAAACCAAAGAGATCTCTGAAATTGAATATCAAATATCAGTCTACCACCCTCATCTCCATCAACTAAGCAAGAGTACATGACCGTTTCTATTGTTTTTCAACATTCTTTTCAAAATAATAACTTATATAAGAAAAACAAAAACAAACATATAACATAACAATGTTTACACTTTACAATCTGATCTCAAATCTCATCAGCACATTCTAGACGCATTAATTACAAATGAAAGCGTCTAAAACACGTGCCGATAGTATTTGAGATTAGACGGTAAACATTAACATCTCACACTTTTATTCTTGTTTTTCTTCTATAAATTATTATTTTGAAAAAATAGGTTAAACAAAAACCCAAGCCGAAAAACGAAAGAAACGGTCTTATACTCTTGTTTAGTTGATGGAGACGGGGGTGGTAGACCGATCTCTGATCTTCAACTTCAGAGATCTCTTCAGTTTTCATCATCCACAGTTGTAAACATCAATCTTCAGGTATCATTTCATTACTTCAATCTGATATCAATCGATTTCTCCATCGATGATCATCTAACATTGTACTTGTTCGTCGATTACTTCCTTCAATTTCACTTATTATTAGGGTTTTATCATCATCTGTCGTCTAGATTAGATACCTACTGACGTATTTGATTGTTTTCCCCAAAATTAAAGTCCAATTGAAGTGTAAAACGAGCGAATCTTTGATTGTTCATTTGTTCTTGAGGGAATGAGAACGAATTTGCCATCGGTTTAACTGAGATTTATGATCTGTTTACTAATTAGTCGATTGTATTCGAAATTAGAGGTTGCTAATGTCTGTTCTTCCACCTCTGTGGTTTCTTTTTTGTTTTTAGTAGCCTAGAAGGAGAGGAGAATATTTATAAGTTATTTTATTTTAGTACGTTAACTTCATGATATAATATAGGTGTGAAGCATGCTTTCTGCGGATGTGAGTATAGCTATATAATTTATAGTTATTAATGTTGGTTTGTTTATTGTTTAATCGTGTGAAGGCAGACTAGTGAACTTTTGGTGATGCCGTTTGACGGGGATCATAAGCAATGGATGTGTGGGACGAATGGTTCAGTCAATTTACAGCGAGTCAGTTCTATTGTTCGGGATATTGGGGAACCTTGTCTCCATCAGTCACCTATAAAGGTTGTGGTTACTGTAAGGCTCTAAACATGCTCTTTAGTCTTTCCCATTGGCTTTGACTGTTTTCTTCTTAAAATCCTCAATTCAGACAATGATGTGGAGTTCTATGAAAAGAATACCGAACTGGGTTGTTAGTTTGTTACAGATTATTCCAGTTACCAGTTTTGCTGTTTAATATGTGAATCATGCCTTTTCTAATTGTTATAGTAAAATAAAAGTGGGTTTCTGTTTACTTCATCGCTTGTAGTCGGGTAATTTTGTAGATGCGGTTGAAATGTTTATACATGTGTGAATGAGGTAGACAAAATTTATAGTTGCTGTGACTGAATTTTACTGTTGTTTAAACTTTAAATTATGGTCTAAGAGGAGCCAGTTAGGGTCATGCCTTAGGTATGTGCTGCATTTGTTATGTAAATCACAGACTTCCAAATCTTTATGTATCCATCCGCTAAGAATTAACATTCTACATTGATCAAAGATTATATTACAGTGGTTTGCAATTGTATTACTATTGGTGACTTAATGTCTGAGCTTCTTTCTGTCTTTTCTTCTGCATGTTGTACAGATAAACAAAATGCTTAAACCAGAGAAGTGGCAAACGACTTTTGATGATGATGGAAAGGTTTTTGGTTTTCAGAAAGCACTAAAATTGATAATGTTAGGGGTAAGGTTTTTGGGTTTTCAGATGTTTGTCATTCAAGAAGGAATTCTATATTTATTATATTTTCTGCTGATTTATTTTATGTTATTTTTTTAAAGCAGATAATTGCTTTCGCACATATATTCTCATGTGTCGTGAAACCTCCTCTTCACAAGATATCATGTTTAATGATAGGTTATAATAAAATTGTGGCCAAATAACTTCATTAGTTGGAAAGTTTGTAACTTATTTATTACCTGTAATCACAAAAGAGGTTGTTAAGGTTTTCTTATTGTGCCTCAAACAACTTAGTCTCCTAAAGTTAAATCCTAATATAACAACAAAGTTGTCAACACTCACGTGCACACACATATATACTAATATATATGCATACACATAAACACATTCTATGGCCTGATGCTTTATATTTTGCTTGCAGGGGGTAGATTCTTCTATAAGACCAGAAGTGTGGGAATTTCTTTTAGGCTGTTATTCTTTAAGCAGTACTTTAGATGAGAGGAGAAGGTTAAGGGCTGCAAGGAGGTTTTACCCCTTCCTTTGAGTACTATTTAACTTTATATCTTCTGTATAGTGCTCATTGTAGATGCAAAGGTGTTAATCCTACTTTTTCTTCGATCATAATATGTTTGTTGCTACCAATTACCAGAATTTAAAGACCTTTTGTGCCACATATTCTGTTGCATGTTGGGACCTAGTTGGGATAATAATTTCTAGGCATGTTTTATGTCATGGTATAGTTACTAATATTTTATCATTAGGGTTTATTAGTATATGGTTCGTATACCCTAATTAGGTTTCTCTAGGTTCTTGTTTCTTTCCTGTGTATATTGAGGGTTCCCCCTTCATTGCAATTGATTCAGTTCAAAATATCCTTCACTTTTACAGTTTTACATAGTAAGTGACCCTTTTTTTCTTTCAGAAATAAGGACCAAAATATTAATTTTTCAAAATTAAGTTGGATCATATCAGTTGGAGGTTTTCAGTTAGGATTTACTGATTTTTTTTTTAATTGTTATTGCTTTTTATATGTACTACACACAACTAAGCTTGGTCAGTGAATTGTGTCACTTTATTCTGAAACTTTCTCATGGTTCCATATTTAAGAGGATGTGTATGTAGCTTTTTTATGATGTAGAAGTGATTGAAATGTCATGTACATACTATACTTCATAAACTTGTTTTTTAGGTTTGATATATTTATTGTTTGATAAAAACTTTAAATGCAGGGAACGGTACCGAGACCTTATTAAGCAATGCCAATCAATGCATTCTAGCATTGGTACTGGCTCCTTAGCCTATGGTGTGGGGACAAAAGTCATGGATATGAGAACAGTGGCTAAAGAAGACAAAAAACAAAAATCTGAAGTAAAACCTGAGCAAACATCAAATGATGTTTCTGACAGATTAGAATCTTTTTCCGATTGCTCTGACTGTGCATCACATGATGATTTATATACTCCATACAGTACCGATTACCCAAAATCAAGAAGTGAAGGGGATGGATCGGAATATAGAAATTCAAGTTATTATGATTTTCCTCCTTTACCAGTTACAAATTTATTTGAAAATAGTGGTATGATAGATAAGAATGAGTGTAAATCAAATGATGAAAGACATTCTACCAGGCGTAAGCTTAGATTCGAAGATGATCATGTGTATGATTTTCAAATTAATAACAATGTAGATCTAGTAATGGATGTTTCAGCATCTGATAATTCTACATGTACTAATAACTCTATAAACGAAGTGCCTAGATCTAGCAATTTAGACAATGAAATAGAAAATGTTGACATACAAAGAAAGAAAGATTTGCCTGAAATTCCTGTTGTAAACTTGGTGACATCTCATGAAAGATCTCGAAGTCCAAGTCAAGATCGAGACGGAGTATCTGAGTGGCTTTGGACTTTGCACCAAATAGGTAAGTTTTACCTTGCCATACATAATTGAGGAATAATTGAGAAAAAAGGCCGGGCCAGGCAGGTTGGGTAACCAGGTAGTCCCTTGGCACAGGTTGAAACAAGTTGGATCAGATGGGTTGAACCTAAACACTTTTTGTACAAAAGTTCTATATCTTTTATAAACTTTTAGCATCCATTCTGATTCTAAAAACTATATTAATTTGAAACTTTTTTTTAATTTTCTTTTTAAATAAATTGGTTTATAAGGTTTTATGCATTAACTATACACCTTGGGTGCCTTCGACCTGTTTAAGCCCTTAACCTAAATCAACTCATTCATAAGTTAATTGGTCGAGTTCCTGTTTGTTTCTTTTCCCAGTTGTTGATGTTGTTAGAACCGACACTCATCTCGAATTTTACGAGGATACAAAAAATTTAGCTCGGTTGTCAGATATTCTTGCTGTTTATGCCTGGGTTGATCCTGCGACAGGATATTGTCAAGGTTGTTTTTCTGCCTCTCATTTTCTTAAATTATCTCCTTTGTTAAATTATGAAGTTTATGCAACTGTGGTTGCAGGTATGAGTGATTTATTATCTCCTTTTGTTGTGCTCTTCGAGGATGATGCTGATGCTTTTTGGTGCTTTGAGATGCTTTTAAGGAGAATGGTATTATTAAACTTAAACATTTATCTACCATGGCAATTGCATCAATAGTTACCAACTTTGGTCTGAATTCAGTTTCTGGTAACCAACTTATCTTGGAAAGAAAGAAAGCAAAGATGGTCAAAAGTTACCCTTTACCAGTTTGATTACTTTCAGTTGATGCTTTGAAAATTGGTTACCTTCAATCAATCTTTTCTTAAACTTTAATGGGTTTTTTTTTTCTGGCAAAAAGAAAGTTGGTTACCTTCAATCAATCTTTTTTTAAACTTTAATGTTTCTTTTTTCTCACAAAAAGAAAGTTGGTTACTTTTTAATACAATTTTCGTTCCTAATTATTTGTGTGTGTATGTGTAAAGCCTGTTCACTAATACTTTTATATCCTTTATTTTTCCCTATCAAGCGTGAAAATTTTCAGATGGAAGGAACAACGGGTGTGATGAAGCAATTGGAGGCACTTTGGCATATCTTAGAACATGTAGACAGGGAAATGTTCACTCATTTGTCACAAATAGGTGCTGAAAGCCTTCATTTTGCCTTCCGGATGCTTCTAGTACTTTTTCGTAGAGAGTTATCTTTCAATGAGGCACTTTGCATGTGGGAGGTATATATTTTTCTTGGTTTAGCTGTTTGACTATGATATTATTTCGTTTTATGGTATGTTGTGGCTATAACCACATGTATTAAACAATCAAAGTACACTTGAACTGATTAAAAAATATGTGAGAGACCTAAATTTTTTCCAAGTACCCTTATTAGTCTGAAGTTGATCTGAACGAATCTATTTTGACTTAATATAAAATAATACAGCTGACTCCGAAAAGTTCCTGTTCAACTTTGTTCTATTCCAATTTAAATATTACAAGTAGAAACCCTAATTAAGTATGCCTAGGGTTTAAATCTTGTTCTTAAACATTCTCCAAATTACAAATTAGTGAGTTTGTTTGGGTTAAAACTGATCTCATTATACAAGTACTCAACCATTGGACTCCAAATTCAATGAAATCTCAACTGCTCAATGTGTGTCAAGATTCACTAAATGTATGCAATAGTTCTTCATGTGATAATTCTTTTCCATCTAACACTAATTTTTCGACACTATGTAATAGTGTAGCAAAATTCTTTAGATTACAATTGCAGTGAAAATATGTTTATAATCGCCTCATTCTGATCTGATTGTACCTTCAATCTCCCCTCCCCCTCCCCCGATTCATCTACTATAGTCAGTAGTCTATAATGTATGAAAAACATGGAGAGTTTTCATCCCATTTGCCTTTAATAATTTGGGCATGATTCACTTTATCATAAATAAATTTGGATATTATATGATTTCCAACAGATTCAAATATTAGCTTTGAAACATAATAGTTACACCCACAAATTCTTTCATTAAATGACTTGTGCACTTGGCTCAACCTCTTCTTTATAGTGCTCCCAAAACCAATTTGTATAATCTTGGAATCAAACAAAGCTGCCAACAATGGAATGCCACATAAATGGATTATTCAGAACCAATATTCAAAACCAAATCTTTTGCATGGGAAAATATGAAATATAATTCAGAAATAAAGGAGGGAGGGGGACATGCCCTCATGCATTAACATAGAAGAATTGCTTATTTATATATCATTTCCAATCAATTTGAATAGCTAATATATGTTGTGTGAACATTTATGATTTGTGTACCAAATTAAATATTATGCATCTTATTACAAGCATTGGCATTTCTTTTTAGTATGTCACAAGTGTACCGAGGTATTCCATTCTGATTTGATTTCTTGTCATGATACTAAATGAACAACTCTTTGATAGGCAAACTTTAGAATATTTGATAATTGCTAAATTTCCCTTTTGTTGTCAGCAGATGATGTGGGCTGCTGATTTTGATGAATCCTTAGCTTTCAATCTGGAGAATAGTTGTCCTGAACTTCTGGTCCTACAGATCCCAACGGAGTCAGTTACGGTCAAAGGAGAGGAAATTGTTGACCATGGTTCAAAAGGTGGCTTAGAAGTGAAAGGCGGAAATCTAGAGCCCCCGAATTCTGAAAACGATGGAATAAAACCTACACCAAACCACCCTTTTTGTGGATTGACAAAAAACTTGTGGTCAAAAAACGACCGTTTTCAGATATGCACTATAATATCATCAAAAAATGGTGATGATGAATTGCCTATATTTTGTGTAGCAGCAATTCTTATTCTTAACCGCCATAAACTCATGAGAGAAACTCATTCAATTGATGATCTGATAAAGGCAAGTGATAATGCATCCTGTTTTATCTACAGAATCTGTATCAATTTCAACTTTCTGTTCTTTTCCCTCTTTTTATTTCTGATAAAAGCAGGTGAAATGTACTTGTTTTAATCTCTATATCTGATTAACACATGATATCAAATACATATTTAACTTGTGTGCATTTTATGATATAGATATTCAATGACAATATGCTGAAGATTAGGGTTAAAAGATGCATACGCACAGCCATTAAACTCCGGAAGAAATACTTTTACAAGGTTTAAGAATAATATAACATTCATTTATTTCATTATCATCTAAGCTTATTTTCTTTTTGGTTCACATTGCAGTTATTAATCATGTTAGATTTTACACATATGTTTTGAACAATATTTTTTATTTAATGCAGCTGATCAAGAACCGAAGCCCAGCTGCTAGCTATGATGTCTAGCTTGTTTTGCGTGAAGTTTGTGTTCAAAATTTTATCCATGCTGAGGTGTCCATCTTTGAATTCTCGTTTGAGTTGCACAACAGGAAATTTAGCCTTTTTTTTCTTTTAATACCAGAGTGCTTATGCCATTTGTACAGTCATCAACTTCATTCCAAAACCAATCTTCTCTCAAGGTACTTGCTAATCTGTTATGCATAAATTCACTATTTTTCTAATGTTCAACTGGATATGGTTCCAGATGAGACTATTTTTCTAGTTTGTCGTAACGTTCAATGGGCCCTTTTTGAACATTAGAAAAATCTAAAAATTGTTGGAAATTGTATCGTTGTCTTAGTGCATAAACTACATCTCTAGAGATGTAACTCTTTTTGTAGATTATCATGGTTGGAAATTATTTAGATTAGCATACAACCTGCTGAAAAATCATAATATACTAGAACTGGTAATAGTTTTTGTTCAGTAAATGTGACCAAAACATGCTCCAAACATCTATATAACTGTGTTTCTCTAGCCAATGTGGGGCTAGCCCACATGGTAGAGGCACAAGCTCTTAGGGTGGAGGTCATGGGTTCAATCCCAGGTCATGGGTGGAGGTGTGGTAGGAATAGGAGTGGTTAAGGCTGTTAAAAATGTGTTTATCTATTTTGTCGTAGTGTCCGGTGTCACTCATGTTTGAGTATTTGATGCAGGGGAGGCAAAATGAGCCTGATCTGGCGGGTTGGGTAGTAGTTTTGTTAGTGCGGGTCAGAACAGGTTGGGTGACCCTCCAACACATTTTTACACTCCTTTAAATTTTTATAAATAAATAATGTTATTTTAAAAATGATACGACTACAACAGTTGATTACACTTTTTTTCTAATATGGGATTTTGGAGGGTTTTATGCATTTGAATACATTTCAGATGACTTTCATCACGTTTGACCCATTTGACCTGTTTCTTATTGTGTTTTGTTCGGTCTTTCAGGATAGCCAATTGGAGCTTAAAAATTCCATCTTGACATAAGTTGATAATGGTTACCTCATGCAGGTTAGGAGAGTACAATCTCTTTACTTGTGCCACGTACTTTGTTCAACATTTTTTTTAAATTTTAAGGTGGTCGGGGTGGGGCTGGAAACTTATAATTTCAAGAAATATACAACTTGTAAACTTAGAATCAAAGAACTCATTACAATTCTTATATTTCAGCAGAGAAATAAATTTTGATTACTTGAATGAAACACAATCCAAATATTTATTAATATATTAAATAACCGCATTCAATCTACTTGTTGACCATACGGCAATTGAGTCGAATCTGACCCTTGGTTCCCGTCAAAACCTTGAGCCCACCCATCCTACTCATTGAGAAAGCAAACTCCCCCTTAAAATCTTCAAACGATGAAGCAAATTGATCAGTCAACTCATACGTGTCACCACCGTACCGAAGCTGCTGGTCAACTCCTAAGACAGCTTTATTGGTCAACACTCTCGAGTAATAAGAGTTGGTGAAGCGATGGGTCGGGTTACTTGGGTTTAAGTTGATGAGCGGGTTCGGCTGACCCAACCTCACCTTTGGAGGGCATTGCTTCCTCAGATAACTCAATGTAGATTCTTCCATTGTGGGGTCAGGTTTTCCAGTATTGTTGAAATTGTACAGGCGGTCAAGAATGTTATTGCATCGAACTCGCCCCATCATATGTGCTCCTGAAAGTTGTAGAAAAGTTACAAAGAGTGTGACTAAAAAGCGCGATCCTGAATCATACTTAAGAGTTTGGTATTTTGTGATCAAAAGATAACAGACAGAGCAGCGGATATGGGTTTGCCTGACTTGCAAACACGTTTGTCTATTTTTATACACATAATAAGTCTGTTGTTATGATTACGGAAACAATAATGTTACTACGCGTATCAAGTCAGTCATAACTCATGGATGGCTTACCGAGGAGTGTAACCATGTCTTGCACGTCTAAGCCTTTAGATTGAAAGTATGCCAAAGTCGATTCCCAAGACATTGAAGGCGAGGGGAAGTCGATCCATGCTGCGTTTGATTCAAGCCCGTCTCTTCTTCCCAAGAAAACCGGATAAGATGGTCCACCCGACTGCTCAAATTTAGCATAGAGTTGACTTTAATGTTAGTCAAACAGACTTATTTCAAATCTAGAGCTAACTTGCAATGTGTAAAGGGACTTCACTTACGAAATAAACGGCATCGCGTGCTGCAATGTTGAGAATGTCGGCACACGATACGGCTCCCGGGCACCGAGCTTCCAAGACTTGCTTGATTTTGTCAATAAGCACGAACGCTCCTAGAAAGCGCGTTTTTGGTGATGATTTCTCTGTGTTTGGTCCGTCTAGAAGAATCGATGCATCACACCCCTGTTACATCCACGCACACGCGAAGGCAAAATCGTTAGACTTATGCCAGTAATAACCAATTTGACAGTAACACATTTGAACGTGAAAAATCAAAATAACATACATTAACCATACAGTCAGCATATAACAACTTGATGAGCTTCGGAGCAACCGCCTTGTCATTCTCCCATACAAGCTTAACCTGGTGCCGAATAAACGGCTCCACATTAGCACACGTATTATGCACCTTATAGAAATGTCGGATTAACGGTGCAGCCTCAGGCGGCATCCCTATTGCCGCCCGAGTACGGCTAACCATCACTCCTAAAGCAACCAGTGCAAGAATGAAAAACCATTGTTGTCTCGTCATCTTTATAAAAGAAAGCTATCTCAAATTCTCAATTGCAAAGTTTGATATGCATGGCTTCATTGGTAACATGCAAACATATATATATATATGTATATGAAATACAAATAAGTTAATTAATTTATTACGTATTAATTGACATACAACTATTATGCTTACCATGTACTCTATTTCACCGACAGTACCATGTTGGTAAGTTTTATTTATGATGATTAATTTTCTAAGTTATCTCAATGTCACGTTTCATACTACATTCTTACCCGTTCACACCCCAAAAAGAAGTTATTTTTTACACGCTCTTCAAGATAAAATAGATCAAGTCGATTATTTTTTGTATCAAATTTGCAAGTTTTAACTATTATCAATGGGCTACCCGATATTATATATTATTTTCAACTGTACATTTGAGATAAATTTGCATTTAAGTGACAGATAGAGTAAATTACATAAGCTATTGTTGTGTTTGGTAAAAAATTCGAATGTACTTGTTTGCTTGCATTTATTGCCACTAGTAAATAAAGTTCTAAATTTTTACAGATACTCTTTAGAGAAAACTATAGTTTAGATTTTGGCATGAATAGATTAAGAATTGTTATAATTTGGAAGTAGTAGCATATTAACGTGTGAGTTGTTGTTTTAAAAAAATTACTGAGACTACCTTTAATCTTTCTTTTAGCTTAATATCTCACTTAAAGCCGAGCGCAAGCTTTGACTCTAGTTGCTTAACTTAGGGAAGCTTAGTGTTAAGTTTGTGTCGTTTTGAGTCTTATGTCTAAAGCTTAAGGTCGGCTGGTGATTGAATTCTCAAAAACAAGGTTGAATTATTTATTATTTATTTAGTTATTTTGTTTATGTACATATATAACATATATTTTATATTTCTTAAGCTCGTAAATAAATATTTATAGATAATAATATTATGTTATATTAAGAAAATTATTGTATGTTTTTAGATAACAGACTTGTGAGTCTAGTTATGTTCAGCATTTGAAGCCAAACTCATATTGGTTCATTAAATCAAATCTAATATATTTAGGTTCGAGTTTATTTAAGTTTTTCTCAGTTGAGCATCTAACGAGACATTCTTTAGTAGCTCATATACGAATTGACTCATCACACTGTTACACATAACCCTCACCTGACCACCCTCTCTCTCGGCTCTCCATCTACTACTGTTATCCATCACCTATGACCACAACCATCTCAAACGAGCATCACCTTGTCTTTCTTCCCCTTTCCTCTTTCTCCTCGTCTTCTCTCTACTACCAGCTTCATCCATCACTACTATCGTTGTCGGCCCGATCTTGCCCATGTCTTGGATTGTGTTTGGGGTAGCCATAGGCTTGTTGTAATTGTTCCAATTGGATTCTCGTAGATTTCTCCTTAGGTGTAGAATCATCATAGCGGAGGTGGGGTGAAAGGGCGAGGGTTTCGTTGATCTGATATTCCAACTCAAATATCATCAACTTTTTTTTGGATGTATTGACTATAAATGAAAGAAACTCCAATGGTAAACGTGATGGGTGAACACACTAACAGTAAAAGAATTAAACTTCACAATTAAACATGATTAATGGTTAAATTTCGATATAAAAATGAATGTAGCTTAAAGATTAATGGTTAGACTAGTCAATTAATTAACGTGTAATATTGGGTATTAAACATCCTAAACGCAATCTATGTATAGACTTTGATGATAAGCTACACGGAAACACAAAGTCTCTTCTCCCAAATCTTCTTTAATTGGTTGCAAAACAATTGCAATCCCACTTGTCATTAATTATAAATAATTAAAAGTCTACGTTAAAAAGAAATAATAATTTAAAGTCGTACCTAGCTGTAGTTGAAGTTAATAAATGATTAATAGTTTAATTTAACTATTAGTAGGATGCTTGAAATAGACTAGAAAATTGCTAATAGTTTATAAAAAAACGAAGGATTTGTATTGATTATTGGATTTGAGATCACTAAACCCGGGCAGGTTATTATTTTAAGTGTGGTTAAAAAAATGTTTTTGAATTTCAGTTTGGTTTCAAGATTTTATAGTGACATATTTAACACAATAATTGACGTTTGTAAGAATAAAAGAAAATAAAGTTACACGTTAGTGTGTGTACGTATGTATAGGGGGTTTAAACCCGTGTTTTGTAGTGAGTCAGAATCTCAATAGACCAACTAAAAAGTACTTTGTGACAGGTTAACCTATGTTTTAAGTATCAAAATGTAAACGCCGTGAAAATATTTTCGAATATAAATTAGATTTAACAACGAGTAAAAGAGAATAAAGTCTATCGAGTGATAATATTTTGATTGAGCCTTAGATCTATTGTTAAAGTGTTAACTCACTTACAAATTCTTTATTTTATTTTACTATATATCATTTTGCATCTACTATATGTATTTACTCGTATTAGAGAATGAAATTCTTAATTTTGTGGTATAATTCTCTTATAACTAAGTACATAAAAATTATTTGTTTTTATGAAATTAGATAAAAAAAATTCAATAATTACGTCAATCACCCTCTTTTCCCCTTTGAGTCATAACCAACTTTAGTTTAATTAGAAAAATATCGTCGCCTCATATTAAGTGTTAATTTAACGTGATCAATGAATACTTTTTATACTTTTTATACTTTTAATAATTTATATTTGATATTTCCTCTACATTGCATTAATGATACATCATGTTACATGATAAAGGGAATGAATAT
The DNA here is from genome assembly GCA_018326385.1 of Flaveria bidentis. Classification (NCBI taxonomy): domain Eukaryota; kingdom Viridiplantae; phylum Streptophyta; class Magnoliopsida; order Asterales; family Asteraceae; genus Flaveria; species Flaveria bidentis. The sequence continues at coordinate 17,929 of BJCM01062159.1, read as the reverse complement.
TTAGACACCACAAAATTATAAATCAACACCTTAAATTTCTATACGTATCCTATAGTCTCATACGCGTCGTATAAGAGGGTTGTATAACAATATATGTGACGTATAACCCATCTGATAACCCCCTGAATTTGTCGTATAGCCCTATATGTGACATATAGCCACTGACAGCACCCCCTGTGATTTTTTCTCGTTTATAGTGTTCTCGACCCTATACGCCGCGTATAGGTGGGTGTCGATTTATCCAAGTGGGTGTCGATTTATCCATGTCTCTATATTAAAACTCATAATAAATTTACTTATCAACAATGTTGTTTAACAAGTTAAAATAAAAAACTGCCCATATTTATACATTGTTACCGTTTTCAACTTAAAATTAGTTTTGTCTATAAAATATTCTCAAAAGAGAAATGAAGTTGAGGTAGGGTAAACTACGAGCAAATTCCTTGAGATCCATCAAAACCCAAACTATTTTCTATAAAGACCATGTATTCAGCAGGTTAATTCATTGGTTAACATGATATTAATATAGTTTTCTGAGTTTTTCTAGTAACATGTTCTCACTTTTAAAAACAGAATCACTATAACTAACACTAAAACTGATCATATAAGCTTACAAACAACAATTTGAACCTTTAAGCATTCAAGATTTTGTTTCTTAAAACATGAGACTTGTATGCTTACTCACTTGTCAGCAGAAGAAGGTTTAACACTTCAAATCAAAAAAAAAAAAGAATGGAACATAACATCTTCTTACCAATAATCTCCACATGAACACTGGCCTTCTTTAAAATGATGAAATCTACTAGTATCGCGCACAATAATCTCACGCTTTTTTATCGCGGATATATACTTAATCGCCACATGACAATCGTTACACACTCGTAAATTCTTCATAATCCTTATCGGAACACAATCAGGGGTGTTCATCAAAGCAAAAGCAATTGCCAGCTTCTCACTATGTTGAAACAAGTCATCTTCCTTCTCCTCAAGATCCATATCATGCAAAATGGACCCATAATCGGGTTTATAACCCAACAACTTCATCTCGCCCGTCAATTCTTTTAGATAAAGTTTGATCTTTTCCGACTCTGGATGTGATTTATCGCTCATACAAAACTGATGAACTTGATTCTTCATCTCAAACCAGCTTACACCAGGTTCCTTTTTCACTCTCCTATCTCTCATCGCCTTCCTGAAATCTGATACAACGTGCCATTGTTTAGCAGACGCTTGTATGTTTGATAGTAAGACGTATGATGCTGAGTCGTGTGGGTCCGCTCGTATGACTTCTTCAGCTATTCTTTTTGCCATGTCAGCATTTTTGTGTATTCTGCAAGCGGATAATAAAGTTTTCCATATGATAGAATCCGCCCTCACGTCTGCAGGCATAAATCTGATAACATTTTCTGCTTCCTCTAAACGACCTGAACGCCCAAGAAGATCAACTACACACGTGTAATGTTCTAACTGAGGCGCAAGTTTATATTTTTCTGTCATTAGATCAAAAATCTTGATCCCTTGATCTTTCAAACCGCAATGACTACAAGCATAGAGCAAACTCAAGAAAGTAACATCATTCGGTTCTAATCCATCTTTCTCCATTTGATCGAATAACCCGACTGCCTCTTTCCCCATTCCATGAAACCCATAAGCTGCAATCATCGAACTCCAGAGTACAACATCGTGAACTTTAGTTTCCGAAAACACTTTTAAAGAATCTTTAAAGCACCCACATCTTGAATACATGCTAATCAAGGAGCTAAGGACCGAAACTGATGAAGTGGCACCTGACTTTATCGCTTCTGCGTGAATCTGTTGACCTTGACCAAGCGTCGCCAGGTGTGAACATGAACTGAGAACAGTTACAAACGTGATTTTATCCGGTTTGAACCCTGATACTTTCATGATATGATATTGGTTTAAAGCTTCCTCGTTACATCCACTTTGAGCTCTACCTGCAATCAGCGTATTATAAACCGCAACACTATGAACAGGCATAGATTTGATCACATTTTCACCCTCTGCAAGACTTCCAGATTTGATGTACATGTGCGCGAGTGAACTCCCGACAACCACATTAACTTCCAAACCGCTTTTAACTGCATACACGTGTATCTGGCAGCCTGCGCGTAGACTCTTTAAACCAGCACAACCGCGAAGAGCACTGACAAAAACAAATCACATAAGAAACACACAAAGCTTCAAACTTTCCCAAATGATCAAGAAACTGCACCTCACCTGCCAAGAGTAAACTCATCAGGGTAAAACCCCAAATCACACATTTCAGACAAAAGTCTCAAAGCCTCCACATTACACTCGAAATCAATCAAACCCGCGATCATCGCATTCCACGTCGCGATATTTCTCTCAGGCATTTCATCAAACACCTTACGCGCATGATCCAACTCACCACTTTGCACGAACCCACCAATCAATATGTTACAAGACATGATGTTTCTCTTGGGCATTACGTCGAACAACAAGAGTGCAACCTTCAACTGACCAAATTTCACGTACGCATTGAGGAGATGATTGGTGACAAACCTTGTGGAAGAGCACCCAGATGTGATAATCAAAGAATGGAGCTGTTGCACGAGTGAAAGTGAGTGGATTTGTATGGAAGATTTTAAGAGGTATGAGTAGAGTGATGGGTCTGAATATACGTGTGAATTGTAGGTGTTGAATGCTTCAGTGATGCGGTTGTTTGAACAGAGGTGAAGGAATTTGTCTGGTGGTGGTTTTGATGATGGATATATGGTGGTGGAGAAGTGGGTGATGGAGGTTAATCCGCCATTGATGAGCTTCTGAAGGTGAAGCTTACCATGCATGATCAAAGTTGTTTGAGATCAAAGGTGAAGTGCATTGATAAATAAAGGATTGTTAGAGGTTGAAGGGTTAATGAGTAATTATTAGAAGTGAGGGGGTAATAATGGGCAGATTTGATAAAATAATAGTCGCCAACCATATGATATAGAATAAATTCAGTTCACAAGGATTCGGATTTTGGATATTAGATTTATCGAAAATTAGATGTATCATCGTTTATATTTAAAAAATACTTCTTTTACGTATATTTTTTATAACAGTTATACTAGCGGACGTTAAAATTTTCTTTTAAGTCAAGAATATTTTAGTATTTCTATACTTAAAAGAACTTTTATTGAAATTCTAAACCTAAATTAAAGGATGTTTTTTTTGTAATGAGCTTTTACTATAAAATTTGTTATACATATAAATTTTTAATATATATATATATATTTATTTTAATATAGATATTAAATACAAATTAATATATTTTTATCATAACTTTTAATAATATAAATTATAATTATATAACAATAAATAATTTATACCTTAATATATTTTATACTTATTTTATTAATACAGGGTTAACCCTATATTTTTTACCTCTAATATATTTTACAATGTAATTTTATCCAACTATATATTACTACCTTAAATTTATTTTTTTAATATAAGATATAATAGCGATTGACAAACTTGTTGGCATATGACTAGTTGTTTTTATTAATTTTTGAGTAAATTTCACGAACCGTTCCTTATGTATTATTTAACTAAAAGTATATTCTAGTTTTAAATAAATTTGATGAACCCTCAATTAATCGAGGGGTTGGTAAAAAAACAAAGAACACCCTCCCAAGGAAGGCTCATAAGTTAAGCGTAGTTGTTCGATTAAACGAATGATGTTTGATTATATTAAGGGTGTTTTAATATTAACTAAAATTGTAGTGTGTTTTTGTAGGATTCTATTGTGTTAAGTAGTATTTTTTAAATAATAAAAAGTTCTTTGATTTTAATGTTTTGAAGATAAAAAATGACACCTGCAATCTTCTATAAACCTAAAGGATGTTAGTTGTACTTTTGTCTAGATTTATTAACCCGAATGGTAGGAGCCATGCTATGTTCTCACATTTTTCTAAACTCATTCTAAGAAACAGGAGACGTAAAACCGTGTCAAGTAATACATATTTCACTCCACTTTCAACAACTAACAACGCTAGAAAAACTCGTATTAAAAAAATAAAATCAGGGAAAAAAAATATGAACGTAAAGTAGTCGTAAAAATGTTGAACTCCGCATGTGAAATGTAAAACAAAAAAATAACTAAGTCGATCTAAGACTCGCACGTTGTGGGACCATAAAACATGAAAAAAATAGGTTAAAAAATTTTGAAACACATGCTCATGTTTTAGGGTGTTAACTGGTAAAATTTAAACCGAAACATAAAACAAAAATATTGTAAAAGATGAAATGTATAGGCAACCAAAGTTGAAAATGAAAAATAGTAGAGGTTAAGTTGTAAAAATGTAAAAATATTGGGGTTAAAAATAAGAAAACTAAAAAAAGAAAAAAAAACAAAAATAAATACAAACCACTAAATCCAAGCGTTTTAAGCACATTTGAAACAAATACGATCTTTGAACATTTAACCCGTCACCATAAGCTGGCATCCATCTTTAAGCATGTATCATAAGTAATCGATACTATGAATTAATGCTAGGATAATTAAGAAAACTTATAAGAGGAACTTGTAGAAGGGTCTACAAATCCTAAAAGATTTTCTATATTTGTTTTCAAAAGTTTTTACTCTAATCCCCTTGTAAGTAACAAAACAATCCTTATATAATAAATAAATAAAGGTGGTTTCCCCTGCCAAATTGTTACCTAACCTATATGTGTAATTTTTAAAAACATAATAAGCATATACATTATTTCTAGTATTTATTATTGTAATTTAAATTAAGTTTAAGAATTAATTTCTTGTTATAAAGAGAAGGAATTTCAAATTTTCAATTCGATTTCTAATTATTGCACGTCTATTCCGGTCTAGTTATTCCTTGATGCAAATTTATTGGTTACTCACTAACATGTTCAATTTCAAATGGTTGGTTTCTTTCATCCACAAAACCTTTTACACGCATTCCATCATCGACAAGGTTACAAATTAAAAAAAAAACATACAATTATATATGATATCTTAATATTTTTTTCTTAGTTTTTTCTTAATGATATTTGGAAATACCCATAATATCTTAGTAAACTTTTCTGATACGAGATGTTAACCATCATTGATTTTGATGTTCTATACTTGAGTCGTTTACAAACACCATCAAAAAGGAAATCTACTACTACGAGAAAATAAAAAATCGATTGAGTTAGGTTTAAAAGCTTTGGTTAAACATATTTAAACACCATCTCACTTTGCACTTTCGTTTGTGAAGAGATAATTAGTCTATTTTATTTTATGTCACAATCATTTTCTCCAAACAAATAGACAAATTTAACAATGAATTTGATTGTCAAAATGTCAAATAATCGGTACTATGACACTTGTTCGCAATCTAATTAATCGTACTTCATTATTATATAATGTTAAAACCAACTTCCAACCAACAAGTTCCAACACCCATTTAATTCGTTCATACACACGTAGACATTATTACATGAACAAACACCCCTATAAATTGTAACCTTCAACAACGTTTTCTAGCACCAACAACCTTAACTAGAAACATACAAAACAAAGATATCGTTTCACACAAGTTTTGTTAGCGTTCATATCCTTCGATATGGCAAAGATGGTTTTATGTGTGGTATTGGTGGCTTTCATGCTGGTGGTTGCACCCTACGCGGAGGCTATTACCTGTGGTCAGGTGGTTAGCAACTTGACACCATGCCTAGGCTACCTAAGCAAAGGTGGTGCTGTGCCACCCGCGTGTTGTAGTGGGGTAAAATCACTCAATAGCGCTGCACAAACAACCCCTGATCGTCAAGCTGCATGTGGCTGCTTAAAGAGCGCTTATTCTTCCAACTCTGGCATCAATCCCGCCAATGCCGCCAGCCTCCCCGGCAAGTGTGGTGTCAACATCCCTTACAAGATCAGCCCAAGCACTGATTGCTCCAAGTATGTTGATCGAATATGTGTTTTTGTTTAAACTTCTTATAGTTTCATAAGCTAGTGTGGTATTGATATAACATACAATTTTTCTACACACTAACTAATTGAAATTTTTGTAGTACATATACTTATATGTTTGTTTGTTTTTTTTTTTTTTTTTTTTTTGCAGGGTGCAGTGAGGATGTCATGTCCTGAAAGTTTATAAAAACATATATAGTATAATAAAAATAACTAAAGAACACTATTTTGTTAGAAGATGACGCATATGGCTATGTATGTCACTTTGATTTGTAATGTCTTTGGCTTCTAATAGTGTTGTTGTTATATAACTATGTTGTGTTGCCAACTTGGTTATAAACCTTTGTTTTATGTGTAATATTTCCTTCTTTTTATATCTTGGCATAATCAAAACTAACTAGACATATTATTGATGATCTAATCTTCAATGAAGTTTAAAACTAGCAAGAAGAACACATGAATGAATATAACAAAGCTAGTGTGACCATAGACATTTAAATAGATTTGTAAAAATGAACTTAGATTACACACAAGAATTAAAACCGCCCTTAAATGAACATGTAGTCACCTAGTCATGAAAGTAAATAGAAGTGAACTAAAAATGATAAGTTATTATTGTTTGAATGATAAATGAAGATACTTTATAAACTTTGCAGCTTGAATGTTAGAAGAGACCCAAAAATAATATGGAATAAATGCTAAATACACGTGTTAGTGGTGGTGTGTAACATTTATAATTTATCAAAAGGTGAGACCACGACTAGTCATTACACGCAGAACACTCGGGTGTGGTCTAAGCCCAGTTCTGTGCTCTGATGAGTGGTTTTAATTTGACCGACACTACTTAGTAATCGATGAGTAACAAAACATTCTCCTCATAAATAACGTATTCATCATAGAGACAACACACCATCAACCAACCACCGTATTACTATGCTCCTAAGTTATAAAATAGAAGTATTCACAAATATTATCATCTAAACTTTGTAAATAATTGTATCTACTAACTCTTGTTAATGACTTAACAACTGAATCCAACATTCGGAGCAAACAAAGATAATCGGGACTTGTGTTTAAACTTTATTATTAAAATTGTACTTTAGCGCTAAGAGAACAACATTGTGATCCTATCACCTTATATATTCTAACTCTTTGTACATTGCCTACAATATTTTACACTTGATAAAGTGTTGTGTATGCATGTTCTTATTATATTTTAGGTGAAAAATTCCTAGTAATGCAAAATAATAGTAATGCAAAATAGCAACCTTCAATACTTATCAAATTTTAATACATGTTTTTGCGATATAGAGAGACATTCGATCGTAAGGAAGACTGAAGATAGATAAAAAAAAAAATCTATCTGGCAAAACGCAGGTGCCCCCCCTCTTCTCCTCAAAGGTTCTCATTCGACGATTCTCTTTAATTGAATTGAACTTTTTTTTAAAGAAGTTCTAGATTTTATTAAAAGACTTATATTGTTCTTAAAATTTTAAAAAAATATACAAGCTTTTTACAAAATACTCTGTATTATATCACACGGATTTGAACAGTAAAAATTTAATTAAGCAATAATAATAATGATAATATAATAATAATAATAACAATAATAGTAATAATAAATTTATTTATTTATTGTATTATCTAATAATAAATTAATAAACAAACAACTTATATTTTATTTGTTGAATTATATTTATTAATTGAATTCAAATCTAACTTGGCAACTTTGATATAAGTTTTATTTAGAAATGAGTTTGACCAAATATAAATGTTTTTCACTTTACATCTCAACGAAAATTTAGTTCGATAACAAGTAAATATGATTAAAATCTATGCGATTTTTTTAACTTTGACTTGGCCTACATTTCAAGATGGTCTTGTTCGAAAAAGAGGTCGGTCATGTATAATATGTTTCAATCAATGATATAAATTCGAGTTGTTTTTCGTTTTATGTGAATTTAGTCCGTAAACAAGTCAGGTCGATTGTTACCTATATTTTATCACGACGCGTACGATGCCGCCACAACTAGTAAAAACTAGTTTTGTAAATTCTTAAAAAGACTAAAAATGGCTTTTATTTTATTAATAAAAGAAAATTATTAAAAAATAAAAATAAGGTAAAACAAGAAATAAAACACCATCCCTGTGTCCGTGACTACACTTGCATCCATAGTGGTCTTCATGCCCAACAAAAACACTCATTTGCGAGTGATCGAAAATAAATAATGAATTTTGTAAAAATGTCAAATGGTTGTTAACAATCTAATTAATCACACTCCATTATTAACAATCTAATTAATCACACTCCATTATTAATGTTAAAACCAACCTCCAACTAACAATTTCCAAACCGACACCCTCATTTAATTCTTTCATACACACGTAGACATAATTTCATGGACACACACAACGTTTTCTAGCACCAACAACCTTAACTAGAAACATACAACAAAAACTCGTTTCACACAACTTTTATACCTTAGTGTTAATACCCTTCAACTATGGCAAAGATGGTTTTATGTGTGGTAATGGTGGCTTTCATGCTAGTGTCCGCACCCTATGCGGATGCTCTTACATGTAGTCAGGTGGTTAGCAACTTGGCACCATGCCTTACCTACCTAAGCAAAGGTGGTGCTGTGCCACCCGCGTGTTGTAGTGGGGTAAAATCACTCAATAGCGCTGCACAAACAACCCCTGATCGTCAGGCTGCGTGTGGCTGTTTAAAGAGTGCTTACTCTTCCAACTCTGCCATCAATCCCTCCAATGCTGCCAGCCTCCCCGGCAAGTGTGGTGTCAACATCCCTTACAAGATCAGCCCAAGCACTGATTGCTCCAAGTATGTTGATTAAATATGTGCTTTGTTTTAGTGTTGATGCAACACACATTTTTGTGCACTAATTAATTACATTTTCATAATATGTACTTATATGGTTGTTATTTTTGCAGGGTGCAGTGAGGATGTGATGTATTGGAAGTTTATAAAAGCATATAAGTTATAATAAAAATAACTAAAGAGCACTGTTTTGTTCGAGACTATGGATATGCATGTCACTTTGATTTGTAATGTCTTTGGCTTCTAGTAGTGTTCTTGTTATATAACCATGTTAGTGTTGCCTACTTGGTTATAAACCTATGTTTATGTGTAATGTTTCTTTTTCTTCTTTTTTTTTTCTTTCATTTCTTGGCATGACCAAAATTGACTAGACAGGTTATTTTGTTGAAAACTAGCAATAAGAACAAATGAGAGAACATAACCAGAAGGGTCTAAAGCAATTGACCTAATGTGAAAAAAATAAATTTGTGAATTAAATTGATCTTAAATCACATGAAATAAATAAAAGAACTTGAAACCTGTTTCACCCTAAATGAAAAAGGAACTTATCTAACAAAAGTCAAAAAACTGATTAAGTGAACAAATAATATTCACCTAGTCATGAAGGTAAAACGGGACTAAAAACCATAAGTTATTGTTGTTTAAACGATAGACAAAGTAATAAGAAACTTAAATGCTTGAATGTTAGCCTAGACACAAAAGTAATATATGGACTGTATGAACCTGTAAGTAATGGTGTGTAATATTATTCATTCATCAAATGTCATCACACGTGACAAAACATTCCAGTGTGATCTACTGAAAATTTGTGCTCCCCAGTGTGTTTTGAATCTAGGGATGATAATGGGCCGCGTACTACTAATCTCAGGCCCATGTCCGGTTTGAAATTTTATACCGTACCTAACCTACTACTCATCGGGTATTGGTTGGATAATTACTTGTTAGGTATCAGGTATATACCCGCAGGTATCGGGTATACCCGTTTGTATTGGATTACGGATATTCCTGTTGGTACTGACCAATATGCATCGGTTATTTTATACAAGTCTATTTTTATATTTTAAGGTAAACCAATTTAGATATCACATATGAACATATCTATAATTTTTTATAATAAAAAGAGAAAATGTTACAAAATAGTAATCAAGTTTAAAAAATATTTTAATTTAGCCGCTCATGCAATTTTTTCTCAAATTAGACCACCAAACGATCAAATCAAATCATCATTAAATTTTCTTATATCAAGAAAGTAACAGTGGAGAAGACGTAGGGGTCAAAATTTTCAATATATAAAATTATATAAAGAAATAAAAAAACATGTTAATTATAAAAAAATAACAAAAAGTACCTAAAATCACATCAACATTCCATATCAGCATCAAAAGATAGAACAATTATTTTTCAAATTGAAACCAAAAGTATAACATGCTAAAAACACATGTTAAAACTTTTAGTTTATATTAAAATATAAAAACCGAGTGACCAAACTAGAACATATTTAAAACTTGAGTTATCTCACTGAAATACTTTTGAAAGTTAGTTATTAGTATAAAGTTACCCATTTTGGATATAAAACTTTATTATATGAATTTTAGAAGCACTTGAAGATACTTGTATTTTGAACGTGAAATATTAAAATACTTAAAATGTTGTAGTTATTTTGAATTTTGAATTTTTAAGGTTAAACACCTTGTTGTAGCTATTTTTATTTCACGTCCAAAATACAAGTATCTTCAAGTGCTTAATTCCATATAATAAAGTTTTATATCCAAAATACATATCTAATCATCTAAAAAAGTCAGTACATTTTGCTTTTATATTAAAATAAAATAAATAACATCGGGTCTATGTTTAGGTAAACGGACATGTGATTTTAGGTAATCAGATCAGGTATCATCTAATCAAATACCCGTAACAACTTTTTTAATTAATCTCATAACCAGCCCAATACTCATCACTCCAATTTTTTTTGTCATCCCTATTTGAGTCTTGACCAATTTTACTTGGTAATTGCGACCAAACATTCTTCTCATATTTAACGTTTTCACCGCTCCATCAAACAAACATATTACTACGTTCATAACTTAAAAAAATTTAAGATATTCACTAATATTATTATCAAACCTTTGTAAATAATTGTCTTCTTGCTCTTGTTAACGACTTAACAACTTTAACATACAGAGCAAGCAAAGATAATCGGGATTTGTGGCTAAGCATTGTCATCAAATTGTACTTTAGCACTAAGAAAACAACTTCATGATCCTATGACGTTATATTTCTAATTGTTTGTACATTGCCTATATTTTACGTTTGATATAGGGGTAACATTACAGAATAGTTATCAAGTTCTGAAAGAGTTTTAATTAGTTCACTTGAGTTTAAAAATTGTCTTAATTAAATTACTCAATTTTTATGTTTTCTTTAAATTAGAGGCCTTAATATGTTTTTTAGCATGTAAGTAGGAAATATATTTTTATTTTTTTATGCGGACATGGCGTGGTAGTGGATTGTAGTTATTTTTTTATTATTTTTTTAAATAATTAATGTCTTTTAAAATTTATATATAATTACATATATTTGAAATTCCGACCCATACATCTTCTTCTCCTTTATTTGTTAACTCAAAATAATTCGGTAATGAGTCACTCATTACCATGTTTAACGAGTCAGAGATGACGTACAAAAATCACGTATCAAACATGCAACAGACTTGTTTAACTAGTTATATATATAGTTTTTTTATTTGTTTTTATAAACCAATTCAAGAATGTGAAATAATAAAGTCTAGCTTTTTAATTTTAATTATTTCCAAAAATGTAAAAAATAAAAGAACATTATTTTTATTAAACATGTTTAATTGTGTCATAAACAAGTCGGAAATTGTTAGCCCTAGAGTAATGATTTGAATATTTGATAGTTTATTGATCCAATTTGAATGAAATATACACGAGTGAAATAATTAAAACAGTTTTAAAACTTGATTAGTATTTAAAATCTTTTTCTTTTTAATATGGTACTTGTTGGTGTATGCATGTTCTATTAGTTGAGAATTTTTAGTTCTTTCACTCAACAACAGTAATGCATAATCTTTGCCTTAAATGCTTATCAGTTTGTAATAATACATGTTTACGCAATAGAGTGAGACATTTGTGAAGAAGACCGAAGATAATTAATTACTTTGGTATGAACCTAAGAATACATATTGTGTATAGTTATCTGATTTAATGAAACTTCTTCTGAATACTTTAATAGAAGTTCTTAGGTTTTATTAGAAAACTTAAAAAGTTCCAAAAGTATATACTAGGGGTGTTGATCGAGTTAGTTAATCTGGTTTCAGTTTAATCGGTTTGGGTTATTCGGGTTTTTCAATGTTGAAAGTCTTCCCGAAATCCGACCCGAATAACAATTGGTTTAATCGGTTACGGGTTGTTTGGGTAACTGGTTGTTCGAGTCGGGTTTCTGGTATTAATTAACAATAGATTTAGTTTAGATATATTAGTGAGTTCATTTGAAATCTTATAAAACTAGTAGACTTGAATTAGTTTATTTCTACAATTTATAAAATGTGTTTAAATATATATTTATATACAAACATTTGATCAATATGGACACTCTAAATAAGTGTATACATATAATTTACTTAATTATATGGGTTGATCGGGTTATTCAAATTCCGGGTTAATTGGTTCGGGTTATTTGGGTTTTTGAGGTTTGAAAGTTGATCCGAAACCCAACACGAATAAGAATCGGTTTAATCAGTTTTCGGGTTGTTCGGTAACGGGTTGTTCAGGTCGGAATTTGAATTAAAAGATTAAAAATATCAGCAATGGGGTTGAATATAAGAGAAATTCTAGAGAATGTTTGCTATCCTGAATCATCATGTCATATATCGAAACGCATACCTAGTGATGGTCAATAAAAAGATCGAATTGTTAAAAGACATAACATTGTAAAAAAAAACTTGTATTAAGGTGCTTTAGACCAAATCTTTACGCATTATGGTTCGTTAAAAAGTAATGAAAAAATTATTTTTTCACATTGCATAAAAAGTTCACGTCGTTACGTTAATAAAAATACGCATATAGCAACGGTCAATTCAAGATTTTATGAAAAAATTATATTCTACATGTTGTAAGGTAAAAAATATATAAAAAACATATTTTAAGTAGTTTTGCCAACTTGTATGTTTGTGTATTGATAACTTGTATATTATAACAAACAACTCAATTTTAAACAATATTTATACTGACACGTAGATAAAAATAAACATATTAAAATTATATCTTTAAAATAAATTAATATGTAGAAAGTTATAGGTGAAAAAAAAAATATGATGAAACTTAAATATCATACCGATGCAAGCATAAATTGAATACTTGTGCAAAACATTAGGTTTTGCTTTTAAGATACAGAAAATAGACAAACCGGATGTGACTTAAATGCTTTAAAACAACTATAAAGTGTTAAGAAGACTAAATAATTTCAATAAAATCACACAGGCAATAAAAAAGTTGAATAAAAAATCAACATAGAAGATCAACTAGAATAACCTACACATAATTGTTTTTTAATTACGTAGATCATTGAAAGATAAATAAAATTGATTCATTGTTATTTCTTTATTGTAATTATAGTCTTATTATAATTACCTTATTGCTAATTTACACCAAATTGATCGTCTTCTTGTGATGATTTTTCTTTTAATAATTTTATTATGCATGAGGTATGCGAGTTGTAACCACACATAGAAGTACCACGTTAGTGTAACGTACAACAATGATGTGAGTGTGACACCATAGTAATGTGATTAGTCCACGACCTTTGGAGGCATACACTTAAAGTCAGTTTTCATAATATTTATATGTGCGGATGACGGTGGTGTCAAACGGTTCTTATACTTGCAACCCTTATATACACCCTATGACGACGCATTTTTCAAAGCTTGTCTTATACATTGGCGAAGCTTAGTGAGGGCCGGGAGAAGAGGTACTTATTTATTTATTTATTTTGTCAATAATGTTAATTTTAACATATTGAACCATTAATTACTTTTGTTATTCTAGCATGCATATTTGTTCTATAAGTTTTTTGTTTGAATATTCCTCTTATGTTTTGAATTCATGCACACGACAATTGACTCACTCATTGCACACTTAGTTTCGTTACAGTTTCATCATTCTGAACAAACATCATGCACGTGACGTTTTACGTAAATCTCTTTTTTTTTAAACTTGAGAGGGGTTCTACTTTAATAATTTGAATAAGGTGAGCATTAGTTGGAAAACATATCTGAACTCACACACTAGCAATTTATAAACGCATAAATTAAGTAATTTCGACTACTTATTTTCTCTCTACACAGCTGCCTCTTGTGTTATACTCTAAGAAAAAAGTTAACGAGTTTTTTTAAAGACTCAAAATATGTTTTATGGAACCCGTGTTGATTACGAATCATCACAGACACATGTATCATTCTTGTATTATACAACTTTTTAAATACAAATATATTTGTAATTTGGTTGTTTTCTTTTATTTTTTTATTGTAATTAATAAGAATATATGTATTTATTTCAATGAGCGGTTCCTACACTAGTTTTTTGTAATACAATTGGTGTGTATTTATGATTCTTGAAAATGTCAAAATATTGTTGCATTTTTTTCTAAATCAAATGTCAACATTGTCGGCCATGGTAGCTAGCCTTAAATTTTGTCCTCAAATTTGGACTCCATAATTAATATGATGTGCAACCTTAACCTTACACGTATGGATGATCAAAGATCAACAAGCTGGTGTAACGTTAATTAATGTTAAATCCAACTTCCAACTAACATATTCCAATCACACACATATGAACATCTATAAATTGTAACCCTAGACAATGTCTTCTAGCACACCAACAAGTCAACAACTATACAAACATACATAAGAAATTAAGCTAATACACACTTCACAAATGGCAAAGATGGCAATGATGGTTTTATGTGCAATGGTGGCTTGCATGGTGGTGGTTGCACCCTATGCCGAGGCTCTAACCTGTGGTCAGGTAGCCAATAGCTTAGCGTCATGCATCGGCTACCTAACCAAAGGTGGAGGTGTGCCACCGGCATGTTGCAATGGCGTAAAAGGACTCAATAACGCTGCAAAAACACCCGCTGATCGAAAGGCTGCGTGTGTCTGCTTAAAGAGTGCTTCATCTTCCATCTCTGGCATCAATCTCAACAATGCTGCCAGCCTTCCCGGCAAGTGTGGTGTTAGCATCCCTTACAAGATCAGCCCAAGCACTGATTGCTCAAAGTATGTTGATCATGCTTCTATTTAATCTTTTTTTTTTTTAATTTTAATTGGGTAACATGTAGATTATTTTTAGATTCCTGGGTGGGATAGGAATATCATGTTGGTTTTTATGAAATTTGCTATCGGTGGTAGCGAACTCAGTGACTTTGCTTAGAGCTGAGTAACAATAACATATGAAATTTTTTTATTTTAATAATTCATTTAACATATAATTTAATATTCCTTTAATAACTTGTAATATTTAACTATTTTTAATAATCAAAATAAACCGTTTTGTTGATTCTATTGTTTCACATGTTGTTGACAATTAAGCAACCTTTTGTTTCGTAAAAATTAAAAATGTTAACATGTTTGTATTGATGTGTATATGTTGGTTTTTTTGCAGGGTGAACTAAGCATTGGATATGCACGAAAAAAATGATGAGATTTATAGAGACATTATATATAAATAATAATAAATCTAAAGAACACTGTTTCGTTCGAAGAAGATTTATATGACGTATTATGTGTGTCTTTGATTTGTGACGCTTTTGCCTTCAAATATTGTTCTTGTTATCTATATAACTATGTTGCAACTTTGATTTACATTATCTCTTCTTTTATTTTTATCATAGCTTCAATAAGTGAAAACTAGCAATAAGTGCACATGATGGAGTGAGCATAATGAGAAAGGTCTAACACTACTAAAATAACATACAAAATCAAAATTTGACAGAAAAAGGTCGCGATATTAGCGATGGGATTCAAACAATCATAAAATTAGTGTCTGAAACAAAATTGTTCTTTAACTTAGTGTCCGAACACAAATCGGCCGTAAAAGGTCGCTAATTTAGAAGAATCAAAGAAAAATAACTCTGTCGTTAAACAGTTGCAAACTTAGTTAATTACCGAAGATGATTCGGTTACAACCAAGGTCATAAATTATATTAACAGAGTGAAAATAAACTTCAAATGAAAACTATATTTAATAGATGATAAATAAATTTTGGTTGTATTTAGAAACTAACGCACAATTAACAAAAGGGTAAAAATAAATTATATTTAGGATTTTTAGTCATGAAGGAGCAGCTGTAAGCATGTGTTGACAGCAACTGACATGATCATCTGACTAGCTAAAGACAAAAAAAGGTAATAAATTGATTAAAAAAAGTAACGACATAAACTATATATAGAAATAAAAACGTCCTTCATAAGAAAAAAGCCAAACCTAAATTATAAACCAAATGTTCTCATGTATGTGATGATGTATAACATTTTAATGGGTACTAATATACATTAATACATACATCGTATGTTATAAATTGACACCATTTTATACGTCTTGTATAACATCATACACGACATATAAGATCGAAATCACTGAAAAAAAATAAAATTCAGGGGGAGTTATCAGAGAGCTATACGTCCCATATAGCCCCATACGACACATATAAGGTTATACGATGAATATAAAAAATTTCAAGATACTACGAGGAAAAATTCAAAAGACTGTCAGAATGGTTATACGACCTGTATAAGACTATACAACTCCACCTCCAATATACAACTCGTATAAAAATTTAGAGTTTTTGATTTATAATTTTAAACCGTCCCAACTTCCACACTCTTTTCATTTATTAAATGACATGAAAGCACAAGTCGTTGTGACACCTCATGTAAAATGATGAGGTGTATGACAAATTTAGTGCTTCTATAGGATGATTTAACTTCAGACTAATCTTTTACTGCCATGTGGTCAAATGCTCTCCTCATATTACACTTTGTCATCATAAAGTCGATACACCAATATTCAAACACCATTTATTACCTTGTTTGTTATTTCAAAAGACTATAAGGTGTTCACAAATATTGTTATCATGTATTTGTGTACAATCTCTTGTTTTACGCTCGGAAGACATGCATTTCATTTTAACATGAAAATTATATAATACGTTAGCGAAGCTTACACGCGATAGTTGACTCACGTATACATAAATAAAAGTGTGATTCATCCTCAAGAGCAAAAGTAGATAAATGACTAAAAGTTCAGGTGTCATATGTTATTATAAGTGTCCTTTTACCGTAAGAAAAACAACTATTTTGATCATTTAAATACGTTAGTTAAATATTTTATGTTGAGTTTGCTCTTCTAATAACAAATTGGCATTGAGTTCACTCCCTCTATAAACAGATATGTTGAGTTTGATACCCTAAGTAACGAAGCGTCTAAAAAACCAAAACACTATCGAAAATCATCTACAAACCAATGTATCTTCAAAAATCATGTAGAACCCATTAAACGGAAAGAACATATACGCTGATCATCGATGACAATTAGAACATAGTCATCTAATTGCACTTCATCTTCAAGAGGACAACATTCCATTCCACCCATCAAATATTTTGTTTGTGTTTTCTCACCTAATTGTATATGCTACGTTAAGTATGTCTAAAAGTTGTCATTAAAGTGAAATTTAGCAACTCTTATAATAATACAACATCTATATTGTTCGTAATACAAGTTTCATGATATAGAGAGATTTTTGGGGATAACATTAAAAATCATCTATTTAATTAGTAGAATTTTATGATTTGATAGTTAAATGATAAAACACGTAGTAAAATGCTTAAGTTGGGTCTTCTCTCTCTAACGTCATTTTTCCTTTATCAAAACATATACTTAAGTCATTTGTACTACCAGTGTTGCATTATATATATGGTGATTTTTTTTTGAAAAAATGATGTCGTGAAAAAAAGTTACGAACGTTTAAAAAAAAGGGGGGAAATGACATGTGATTTGCATCTGATAAAAAATGAGTGGATAAGATTAGTTTCTAGAGTTCTCATAAAAAATATGGTTCTCATTTGAACCCTCCTCTAT
>BJCM01062158.1:0-12912 GCA_018326385.1 Flaveria bidentis | reverse complement strand
TGGGGGGAGGTGGGGCGGCCAGATGGGGGGAAGATGTGAATATATTGAAAAGTTGAGAAGATATAAGAAGACCTCAAAAGTGATAGGTTCATGTTTTCTCCACGCAGATATTAGAAAAATATTTTTTTAATAAAAAGTCTTCCAAAATCAAATAGTATGCTTATCTCATAGTCTCTTGCAATATACATATTCTCGAAAGTTTTAGCATTTCTTTAGAAGCTTTAGTGGTAGAAAAACATAAATTTTAACAAATGTCTACACCAAAATATGAACTTTGTTTCAACAGCTTCATTTTTATATGTATCCCAACAAATCGTTTTACACCTTTACCCAATGTTTTTAGAACTGGATTGGACGTCGAACCGGACGCCTTACTGGTTTGGTGGTTGGACCGGTCGGACCGGTTGGACCGGATTTAACTATATTTTAATTATATTTATATATGTAATTAAATATAAGTAACTTATATATGATTTATATATATATTTTATAGTTATATATAAAACTTAACTATATTTGTATATCCGACGTACTAATTTATGGTTTAACACTTCGTTTTTACCCATTAAAATTTTTTAAAAAAATACGAAAACCGGTCCGATTTCCCGGTCCAACCAACGGTTCTGGACGAACCGGCCGGTTCGACCACTTCAAAAGGATTCACACCATTGCCTTTACCATGTAGAGGATTGAAAATAAACTTTTTTCTATTACTCCAGATAATGCTTTTTCAAGTGATGCTTTTGTTGACGTGCTAAGTAGGTTGTTTGTGAGGAAATATAGTATTTGTCATTTTGTCTACTCCTTTATTAGCTCGTATTTTATTAGCTCGTATTTTAAGTCCATGTTAATCATTTTAATTTTTATGTTTATCCCTATCGCTGTGTAGTAACATTATATGAGAATCTTGAAGTGACTAAAAATATAAAGGTTTGAAGATCAACAAAAATGATATTGGTGATGAAAATTGGAATAGAGTTAAGCTTGATGAAGATAATGAAACACATTTACAGGAGTGTCTTTACAAACAACTAAAACAATCGTTTTAGTCTTCAAATTTGAAGGTCCCTCGTATTGGAAAAAACATTACGTTTATCTATTAAGCTGAAAATATATGTAATAATCCAATCAATATTTGTGTTTTTACAGATAAATGAAAAGACTAACAAAATAATTGAAAATTTATCAAAGTCAATTAACAAAACTTGATTTATCAAAGTCTACTTATGAAACTTGATTTATTGAAAGTTCATCAATTGTTCATGGTTCTAGGTTCATCAATTTTGAATTTGATTTTTATTCTATTTTTTTGTTTTTTTTTTCAAATAATCACCAAATCTTCATATTATAATTGCATAACCTTAATTCATGCTCAATTGCTTTAAATTAGTACTGTTGTTTTGCTAATTTAAGGTGTTGTTATCTCTTTTGATTTTAATCTATATTTACAACTGATTTTTATCTTTACTTTAATCTATTGTTGTTTGTTTATCATTTAATTTACCTCAAGTTGTTTGTTAAAACTAAAAACACATTTGCAACAAATTCGAAATTTGTTTACTTGTTTTGTTTCTCTTGAGAATGTTATTAGAATTTTGTTTCGCACCTTAGGACTTCGATTCTATTATTTATACGTTGGTTATCATAACGGTATATATTTAACCAATGAAACTAGCTATAATATGTCAATGAATTTTGTCATGTTTAATAAAATGAGTTAATAGTTGTGTTTGAATTATACGATTTTATGTGTCGAGATTAAGGCTGAACAATGAATTAGACGTCATCCTTGGATTTCACAATTTCAACAGGCAACTCACAACCCATCAACCTAACATGTTTGATAGAAAACAAATAAAAAAAACTTCAAATGTCAAGTTTTGTACATACAACAAAACAAAATTAAATTTACAATTTATTTAAACGGCAATTTTATAAACATATTACGTTCCTTTTAATAAACTTATGTATTAGAAAAATACTTTGTTATTAAGCTACAAAATATAAAAACCGATTTCATAAACTAGAATACAATACTTACAAACTAAACATAAATAAAATACAATTTCACACAAATAATAATTTTGAAAAGTTAACCGAATAAAGCGTAGGGATCGTTTAGGTAAAATAGCCTAAAAATTTCAAACCCATAGCGTCATTAACCCTCACAAATTAGGCGCCAAAATTTTCTTCAGTAAGAGCTGCAAAACCCCGGGAAAACACACAAATCAGCATCTATCTTTACTCAAAATTTCAATTTATTGGCGCTAAAACCGCTTATACAAAGGGACCCTTTTCCCTCTCCTCTCAATTTACCATTTCTCTCGATTCACAACAGATTCACAGAGAGAAAACCAAAGGGAGAATTAGGGTTCTTACAGTGTTGGTGATTTGATTTCAATCAGAAAGCAAGAGGAGATGACGAAATCAGTGAGCCCAGATGCGATTCCCGTCATCATGTCGAATCCTAACCCGGATTTATCTGCTCATCGTCCAGAAATTGTTGTTCAAGTGCTCGATATCAAGTCTGCTGGCAACAGATACACGTATGTTCCGAGTTTTTTGTATATATCGTGGATCCTTAGTGTTTTTTTGATTGATTGTTGATGGGAAAATGAATCACGGAAAGCTGCATTAGGGGTTTATATTCTATAAGTTTATACTAATGTTATGCTAGAGTTTTATAATCTTCGATTTCCATATATATTAATTGATTTCACTGTTGAAAGGGTTTTTTTGTTGGAAATCTAATCTATTTAAAACATGTTTTGGTTAACAGGTTTACTGTGAATGATGGTAAGAAGAAATTGAAGGCGATTTTGCAGTCTAGTTTGTCATCTGAAGTTGTCAATGGAAACATTCAAAACTTGGGTCTTATTCGTGTTGTTGATTACACTCTTAACGACATCCCAAACAAGAATGAAAAGTAAGAAATTAGTTGTTTTTTTTTCTTTTTTGCTTTTGCAATAGAGTTTGAATTGTTTCTTTGTTTTTGGTCGTTTATGTAGTTTTAACTAATCCAATTTAATGTTGGTTCATTAGGTACTTGATTGTGACAAAATGTGAATCGATTTCTCCACCACTGGATGCAGAGTTTAAGATAGAAGTGAAGACTAAAGTATCAGACATCATATTGAAGCCAAAGCAAGAAGTGTTCACCAAATCAGCTGCTCAAATTATCCATGAACAGAATGGAAAGTAAGTGTTACCGTCTGTAATTGATTTAAGGGTATTTCTATGTTTGATTTCAAAGTTAATATTGTAATCTCAACTATTAGAGTCATAATCAAAGGTTTAGATAGTTAGAATCATTTACCTGCAAAGCAGTTTGTTGGGTTTTCAAGAATCACTACCGAATACCTCTCGTGCACTGTTCATATTATGTTTGTTTACATTTGATTAAAATGAACATGAAGTTATAATTTTGGTTGTTTTTATTTAACTGTAGCATGGCACCCTCTGCAAGAATGTCAATGACTAGACGGGTCCACCCATTAGCTTCCTTAAACCCTTATCAAGGAAACTGGACAATTAAAGTTAGGCTCACATCAAAGGGAAACATGCGTAATTACAAGAATGCAAGGGGGGAAGGTTGTGTCTTTAATGTGGAATTGACTGATGAAGATGTAAGTTCATATTCTCTGAAGATTCATTAATCTATTTGAGTTAATATTGAATCTAAAATACCTTTATTGTGGATTTAATCACTTAGGGTACTCAAATTCAAGCAACAATGTTTAATGAGGCTGCAAGGAAGTTCTTTGATGTGTTTGAAATGGGAAAAGTTTATTACATATCCAGAGGGATATTAAAAGTGGCTAACAAGCAATTCAAGACCGTACAAAATGATTATGAAATGACTTTGAATGAAAACTCTCAAGTGGAAGAAGCAGTCAATGAAGCTGCCTTCATCCCTGAAACCAAGTTCAACTTTGTCCCTATTGATCAGTTGGGACCATATGTCCACCAGAGGGAGCTCATCGGTATAAAAACTTTCACATAGTTCCCCTTTTTACTATATTGAATATTCTTTGACTTTGGCTTTGACTTGACTATAAATCACAGATGTTATTGGTGTGGTTCAAAGTGTATCGCCAACCATGAGCATTAGAAGGAAAATTGATAATGAAACTATCCCCAAACGTGACATAACTATTGCAGATGACACGTAAAATTACCTCTTTCTTGTGTATTATCTAATATTTATGCTCCTTTCTGTACATGAATTTAGCTGGAAACATATATATTTCAGGAAGAAAACAGTAGTAGTATCTTTGTGGAATGGCCTTGCCACTGATCTTGGCCAAAAACTTTTGGACATGGCTGATGAATCACCGGTAGTTGCTATCAAATCTTTGCGTGTATCTGATTTTCAAGGTAATAATATTGAATTTTCAATCTGTCACTAACAATTCATATTTGTTATATAAAGGTATTTACTTATAATCGGTTTGTTTGTTTTCTGTTCCTTGCTTTCAGGTGTATCTTTGTCAACAGTTAGCAAAAGCATCATAGAAATAAATCCCAATTCCCCTGATTCCCAAAAACTGAGATCATGGTTTCAATCAGAAGGCAAAGAAACCAACATGGAGTCTGTTGGTTCAAATTTGAGCCCATCAATGAAAAATGGTGGTAGATCAATGTACGCTGATCGTGTGACACTTAACCAAATAACCAGCAACTCATCTTTGGGTGAAGAAAAGGTACAACAATTTATAAACAAACAATAAATGTTGGTAATTTAGTATATTATCATAAAAAATTATAGAAAATTCCCATCTGTTTAAATATTGAATTTTTTTCTTTTCTTGTTGTGCAGCCCGTGTATTACAGTGTACGAGCTTGTATGAGTATGATTAGATCTGATCAGACAATGTATTATCAAGCATGCAAAACATGTAACAAAAAAGTTACTGAAGAAATTGGTTCTGGTTACTGGTGTCAAGCATGCCAAAAGAATGAATCTGACTGCAATTTAAGGTTTGTGAAATTTTGATTATCTTGCAAGATTCTTAGTATGACATTGTTATAATATACATAATTTGTTATAATTTCAGGTATATAATGTCTGCAAAGTTTTCTGATGCAAGCGGCGGAGCTTGGTTTTCTGTTTTCAGTGATGATGCTGAGAGATTAATTGGTTGTTCTGCTAATGAGCTGCATGAAATGAAGTCACAGGTAAACAATAAATTGCATGCATAAAGTTGAACCTTTTTTTTATACAATTATAATGTTTTTTTTTTTTAATATATGCAGGATGATGCAAGTGAGTTTCAGACTCAACTTAAAAAGGCGACGTGGGTCCCATATCTTTTCCGAGTGATGGTTGCACAAAATGAGTACAATAATGAGAAGAGACAAAGGATTACTGTTAAGTCAGTAGCTCCTGTTGACTTTGCAGCTGAGTCTAAGTTGTTGCTAGAAGAGATATCTTCAATGAAAGCTTGAGAAATCATCATGGTTGGATTTTATGGTCTGTTAGTTGATGTTGATCAGGATGATTATAGATAGGTTAGTTTGTGTAGTTTGATCTATGTGCATTGCACTTTTGAATTTTAAATCTGGTTTCTTGCTTTTAGTAATCTAGTACATGAATGGGTAAACTCAAATCAGGATGACCTCTTTTGGTATTTTTACCTGTTTAAAGCTATAAATTAGTTAATTCTTGTTGTCTGATTTCTAATCAAAGAAATGTGTAAAAAAGCAATATCTTAGTCACTAAAAATGTTATAACACTTTTTATATAATATCAATTTTGTTGTTCCAAATATGAACAGGAAGTCATTTTAAACCAAAATTATTTAGAATCTGAATCATAATACTGGACACATTGGTGGTCTTTTTTCTCATAGTTATATTTGATTGTAATATTATGTTTCATAACTATCAGTTACTCATCCACTAGCTTTGCAGTTTATCAATGGATGCCAATTATACCCATTAATGATGAAATCTTGAACTCGACCAAATAATCAACTTATCAAATGTTCATTTACAAAGAATGCCTTGATGATCAACATGGTAGAGCCTAGGTGGACGATTAGTCATAAGTTGGAGTTTGGGACACATCGTCCCACCCTTGTGTGTGATGATAACGGTAGAGATGAAGGCTTGGTGTGCTCACATGCAAGGCCGGCCCATTAATATTGTTGGGTCAAGGTAGGGCTTGAGATTTTAAAAATTATAAGATCCCTATTTTTAGAAAAATAGTTATATTATATTATCCACTACTCTTAAGACTCGTGTGTCACACGGGTCTTAAAATTAGTATATCGACTTAAAAAATATTTGTAAGTTATAATGTAATTAATAATATTTTGTATATCGACTTTTATTAATAATTTTTAACATTAGTTGCATTTAAAATTATTAGGTTCTCTATTAATATTTATACGTTTAAATAGTGTATAATATGAAATTAAATAAACTTATAAATAATAAATTTAAGTAATAAACAAATTAAATTGAACATAAAAAATAATATTTCAAATTTATAAACATTCGAAAATTTATTTGTATACAACATTTGATGTTTTGTTGTGATTTTTTCATCATTATCTAATATTAATAATTTTAATATTTGTTTATTTTTAACTTGAGATAATACAATGATCATAATCAATGTTTAAAAACAAACTTTTGATAGCGATTGTCCTTGTCTTTTGTGCATTGTCATTACAAAACACACTACTAACATTAATTGTCTTATTTGAAATTAAAAAAAATCTTTTAACTAAATGTGTCAACGTCAACCGTGGAATAAAAATGCAATTTTCAATATTACTCTAACACAGTGTTGTAAAAGGCGGGCTAGGCGGCCGTCTAAGTGGGGATTAATCGCTAGTCGGCCCTTAGCCTTGTCGATTATGGCTAGTCGGAGCTATTAGGCGCTAGGCGGAGCTAGGCGGCAGAAATCGGAGAAAATCGGGGGTAGTCGGTGTAATCAAGCCTAGGCGGTGGTTACGGTCAAAGTCGGTCAACCTTAAAATTTTTTTTTTGCTTATTTAGATCTGATTCAAAAGAGGGAAACCCATTTAACCTAAAATCACCTCCTCCTTCGCTCTGGCAAACCCCCCTCGCGGCCTCGCTTCGGTGTAATCGAGCCCCTTCTCCGGCGACCGCAGCAGCAGCGTCGCCCCCTTGTGCGGCGACCGCAACAGCAGCAACTCCGGTTCTCTTCTTGCGCAACAGCTCCGTTCTCTTCTTGTCTTCTTGGTAAAGAATTGATTTGTCAAATTGTAATTTGTGATTTACTAATATAGTGATATATTATTATATATATATTGTGAATTTTGTGATATATTATGTGTTGAATTATTTGATCTCTAAACTTTAAAACACTTGATTGTTATTTTTATGTTTAGTTAATTATATTTGAAGTATAATAATCCTAACTATATATATAATTTATAAAAAATACCTATAAAATCTTCAAACCGATTAATCTCTAGTCCACACATTACCGCCCGACTAGCGCCTAGCGATTTTTACAACACTGCTCTAACATATCTCAAAACAATTTGTACACATATCAAACGAATTCCAATCAAATATAATAAATAATATCGCAATACACATGAAAGGAAATAGAAAAGTTTCAAAAGTGGAAGCATGTACCTATTCAAAGATTGATTTGAAGTAGATCACCTTAAAAAAAGTAAAATAATAGTAATCTAAGAACACAATTGTAAACAATGATAGGTTAAATCATAATCGCATAGGATGAAAGCTCAAATATAACAAAAAAAAAAATAAATTTTGTTGAATAAAACTTGATGAAACTGAAGCCAAAATAAGAACGTTGATGAATTCTGTTAAAGATGATATCATCAGACTTTATAAAGATAAATCGCGAGGATCGTAAAGCTGGGATAATTGAGAATATTTTAAAATCGAGTATGATTTCATTTCCAAAAAAAGATACTCATGAAGTCCTTCAAATTGGAGATGAGTCGATGAAAAATCCCAGTAACTTTTGTCAAAATTCAAATATAAACCGAGTATTTGATGGAAACAGACAATCAAATAATCGATTTCATAGATAAAGAAAATCATAAATGATTTATACAGTTTTTATTGATGAATTATTTGAAGAAAGAAGAAATATCGAGTATGATTTAATTTAAAAAAAAGTTGTGCTCTAATTTAGAGATAAATTTCCAAATTTCACTAAAATATCTCTTATATCAAAAGTTGACTTTTAATCAAATGAATATAGATTAACATTAAGAACAGATACATATATATGTTGGAATTAAAAAAATAAAGGCTTAAAAGAATAACACGTAACACTAAAGTTATTGTTTTATTAATAAGTACTGATATATGGGCTCACTTGTTAATTCTTTCACGTTTTGGGCCTCAAGAATTGAGTCACAGAATGCAAGGCTGAATCTAAAAGTTGTTTTAACGAGATTCACGTTGGTACCGGCTAGGGTAGCGGCACCACCGCTTGCTCTCTTCCAAAATTGAGATTGACGAGAAAGAATCACAAAAACATTGAAGGTTAATGAAGGCAATGTCGTTGCTCTCTTCCAAAATGAAACGGTTTTTAAATCTAATCCTATGGCTTTATGAACTTCTATCTTGAACCATGTCCCTAAAAAGATATAACTCTAGCATATCATTTCTAATCCGCACATCCCATGTTAGTTTGGACTTGCCTCTAGACATCCTTTCCTCCACGATTACGATTCTTATTGTATTAACTGACGTTGTTGTCTCCTTCCTCTTTATATACCTTGACCATCTCAATCTCCTATATCTTATCTTATCCTCTATGCTAACCAATCCTAGCTTCTATCTAAAAATTTACTTTTTATCTTATCTAACCTTCGGTCCATACATCTATATTTACACTTGCATGTAGGTGTCTTTTTGATCGCCCAACAATCTATTTCATACAATATAGTTTGACGAATTGCAACCCTATATAATTTACTATTTAACCTAGTGGGGAAGTTCTTGCTCTCTACTTACACCAGCACTCAGTATGTTACATCACTATCTATGTCCTCAAATCATTTTGCATAAATGATCCTAGATACTTAAACCTAGTTGATTATGTAATTGATTGGCCTTCAATGATAACCTTCGTGTCATCATTGTGTTATCATTTATCATCATGGACTGCTACGCTGAAGTGGTAGTAATGGTATCTAGTCTTCAGAGCGACTAATATTTAAACATTTGTCCACCAAAGCTGCTCATTGCATTCAAAAAGCACGGACACAGGATTGTCTCATGTATCGACTTCGACGACTCATCTAGGGCCACACAAACAAGATTGGACTCAACGCGGACCTTTAGTAGAAGCCTATCTCCACTTATAAACAACAAAACATGCCCGTTAAATTAAGAAATTACGGTCGGATAAACCAAAAACATATTACACTTCTATGTCCAAGCCTTCATCTCTACCGTTATCATCACACACCAAGTAAATTCACTCACGCTTAACCCATATATCCAATTTTAGTTCTCTTTCTACATCACCACTTCAACACAAAAATCACAGAGCTAGCTTGTCTCAATTAAAATTACATGACTGAGCTGCAGTTGCGCTCGAACCTAGTTCTGTTAGAACCTGAGCGAAGTTAGCTCACTTTGGCTAGTTTTTTTTAATAAGAACTTACAATGCCGATCAATTGCCTTCGTATTAATTATTGGTTGTTTACGAGGCTTTAAACTACACGGAAGAAGATCTGGGGCAGTTTGCTTGTTAAATGAAGCTACAACCTTTAGGCCAACAATGAATTTTACTTGATGATTACATACTGTAAAGGGCTTGCATGAATTGGAGCGTCAGGACTTACTCTGTGGGTTGTGGGCAATAGAAGTCAGGTTCAAGTTAAACAAGTTCAAAGGAGCCATCAAATGAGCTCACCTCGGCTTGAAACTTATACAAACCAGCTCCGCTTGGCTTGGCTCAAAACTATATGCCCATATCACTGAGTCAGTTCAAGCCACAAACTATTTAAACGATACTAGTTCTAGGAAAGTGAAACCAAACCCACGTCACCACACCAGAACAAACAAATCACTAGTTCCTGTTTTTCTATTCACCTAACCACAACAAACAACTAACCTAAAGATAAGGAGCATGAAGTGGCACAAAACCACCTCATGTGATTTAGAGCACCTTAAGGGATTGTTGTGCTTCACCAACACTGAGGCGTGTTTTCAGTCGTCTCACACCCTTTTTAAAACCAAGTTCAAGATTATATACTAGGTTAGGGCATATAGAAACAATAGCAACAGAAACAAAACTACGAAAGATCAAGAAACTTAATTAACATAGAATTATTGCATGGAACTCATGTTTCTTTCTGTATTACAAAAGTATCCATAGAAGTTTGAAACCATCAAAATAACAACTAAACGGAACATGATTACAAAAATAAAGTCACAGAGATCCAGCATTCATGTTCTTCATATGGCCATGAGGTCACCATAATTTCTCATTAAAACGATAGAACCAGCAAACAGCCCTACAGCACGAAGTAATTTCTGCAACAGAACATGAAAAAGCATCGTGTTTATATCAACTGTTAAACCACAAAAGTACTAGAAAAATTTCTACATAGATGGGAAATAATACTATTTCTTTTTAATTTTTTATTAAAATCAGCAAGATCCATTGACTTTAGATATCCAATTTTTTAACCCATACACATGAAATGGTTGATTCAGGTTGCTTTTATCTTCATCCCACCAATAAAAGAATAGCATATAAGTAAATAGATCAGACATGTTGAAGTCTCGGAAAAGTGTACTTTTGTGCAAAAACCTCTTAAATTATTCATTAAAAATAGATTACATTGGTAAAAACTACAAATTTGGTATTTTTATTTTAAAATTGAACCACTAGTTACTATAAAAAAGGTTAAAAACACTAGACAAAAAGTGTTTCACACTTTCGGTCAACTGACCCAAACAACACCAGTTACCCAACCCGCTCGTTTCACCACCACTAAGCCTCTTTAATTGGGACTTAAACAGCTCGTAGACGAAAACATATTCCTCCACAGAATGGAGGGCTGTGGTCAAAATTTCAAAATCCAACTATTAATCTCAATATTTCTAACAGTAATCACATATCAAAACAGTACACCATTAACTTATATCAATCTCAAATTCAACACAAAGATATATGAAACAGATGTCCCTCAAGACAAAAGTTATTTCTCCAAGCATACAGCAAACAAAAATTATACCACCTGTGAGAGTACAAGTACCATCAAAATCACAGTTCTAAATTGAAAGCAATCTACCCATAGAAACCCTAACAATCAATTCTGCAACAGGAATAAGCAGCAAAACCAGATCATACAACCCCAAAATAAGTGAAAATCACAAACTTAAAAGCATAACACAGATTTGAAACTCATAAAATTAACAATAACAGCTTATCGATTTAATATTTGCTCAGGTAACCAATCTACGATCTGCATCGGTGAATATCTAAAATCTAGATTCAACTTTCAGATTTCAACACATTCATATGCATACGGAGAGTCGGAGGTTTGAACATGTGAACGATTAAACGAAGTTACAATGCAAAAATATAAAAGAATTACCGAGTTAAGAGCCCAATTCTCTTCGTCGTAAACTTGAGATCTCCAGAAAGCTTTGATCTTCTCCAAAGAAATAGCAGCGTCGGCCATGGCGAACCCCAGAAAAGGTAACAGAGATCGATTTAGGGTTTTAGAGTTGGCAACAACGAGTAGGTTAAAGCTTTGATCTTCACCATCGAGTGTTTTTAGATGATTTTAATGTTTTTTTGTTTTACAATTTAGAGTAAAGTACACAAATAGTCATTATAATATGTTCAAATTTCAGTTTTGATCTTCAAGTTTGAAAATTATGCATAAACGTAACATATTTAGACCCTGGACATTTATATTTTTCCATTAAGTTGGGTGAAATGACCACAATGTAATACTTCCGCATTTAATTCATTGCAACTTGCAATGTTTAATAAGTAAACATTATAATTAATTTATAACCATTGTATATTACTAGTTGGAAATGCCCGTGCGTTACGGCGATACGGTTGTTGCATGATTTTTTAGGAATTCGATTTTAGTCGGTATCGGCTCGGTGCGCTATGACGTAAATTAAAAAATCAAAACATAATTATTGAAAAATTTGAATAAAAGAAAATAATTACGTATATTACAAAAGTCTTTAAGACAATTATATTATCCCAATAAAAATAATGAAAATATGGGTGGTATTTATGGTCGTAAATCACTTATTACCTAGATTTTAGAGAGGTTTATTTTATGAATGTAGGTTAGAGTTTTATAATCACCAGAGTTAGTTTTTTTTGTGGTGATTTGCATATACCGAAGAAAGTTAATGGAGAAATTATCATCACAAATTATCATCTTGATTGTTATTGAACTGTTAACAACTGATAAAGGAAAGAGAAATAGGGATTAGTGCTCAATCACAATATATAAACAACATTGAAAGTAAATGACGATTTTGTTTGACCACGTGTATATGTTTTAGCATTTGTATTATAAGCAATCATATATTATACTTTATTGTAAGAGCATAAATGAAATAAATTTAATAATTTGAAATTTAAGCATTACTTTTGATATGGGTGTCTTAATCCATATATAAAATTATCATTCTATCATCTTCTCACTTTTATTGTAAAAAATATAGATAAATATTAAAATTATTAAACTTATAATATGCTCCTAGAAAAATATTAGTATTATAGTTATTATAAATATGAAGATTTATATAAGTTATATACTTAAATATTTAAATAAAATAATATACTTAATTAAAATATTATTTAGTTATAAAAATATAATTAGTAAATATAAATTTAAATGTCAATTTATAGTATCATAAATAAAATAAAAATTAATGAAGTGAATTAAATAATAT
>BJCM01062157.1:0-19350 GCA_018326385.1 Flaveria bidentis | reverse complement strand
TCTTTAAATCTTCGATTCCCTTGAAAAAGATTGAAACTTGGTGTTTTGAAAGCTCCAAAATCGCCCAAGGTGTTGCCTTTTTTCGTCTGGAAGCAGCCTCTCTCATTAGGGTTTTTATTGAGCTTTATATACCTTGCAAGAGACATCCCCGCGTGTGATTCTGCGCACCCACCGTAACTTACGGCTGATGGGCCGTAAGTTAAGGCTAGCAATAGTCTAACTTACGGCTTAAAGCTTCTGCTTTACAGTGCTTTTTTTCTGGCTTCCTTCCCACCGTAAGTTACGGTGGTGCAGCCGTAAGTTACGGCCAGTCTTAGTGCAACTCTATCTTACGGTTCAAAGCTTTTGCTTTACGGCTTCCTTTTTCTGTTTTTCCCATCCACCGTAAGTTACGGCTGCCTGGCCGTAACTTACGGCCAATGCTTATCTAATTTCTTGTTTTCTTTGTTTGGCTTCTCGTATATGCATTCCCCCGTCCTCTAACATCCTTGTTTTAATCCCTTTACCTACAACCAAACATAACTCGTAGTCATAGCTATTCAAACAATTATAATCATTAAAAGTATATAAACACTCGAGATTAAAACGCTATAACACATAAAAATCACATCCCATCAGACCACATAACAAATTTTTTTATATAAAAGTACAAGTTCGTGTTTATATATTAATTTTGTTCAACAATAAATTTTGTTTTAAGCTTGACTTTATTAAATATTTTTTTATGTTTACTTGTATAATTAAATAGTGCATGTACCTCTTGAGATATCAAATGGTAAATACACTTAAGGTTTACTAGAATCAATAAGTAAATTACTATATACTTGGTAACTTTTGAGGGTCGAGGATGGGAATAATAACAGAATTATTTAAACTTAGAGTAGTGGATCTCCTCTAGTAAAAGATTAGAGTCTCGTCTATGACGAGTTTATTTAATTAGGTGTTGTGTAGACTTTGAAATAAGTTAGATAAGTGTGTGAACCGTCATTCTGAGAAAATTAGTAAGTTTTGTTTTGTTTTTTGTTTTTTTAAAAAGCCATCAAACTTTTATTATAATTTATGTTTTCATATAGCCTATCAATATGTTTTAATTTTATCACAAGTCAATTGATGGATGCAATCACAATCTTTTTATCCTTTATAAAAGACTTAGCTTTAGTCTAGCTTCTTTGCCCTTTCCAATTAACACACACAAAGTTAACTGCTAGCCTTCTTATGATATTGTTTGAATGTTTGTTTGGCTTATAAACTAATGTTAGTGAATTCTTTTTAAAACACTTGAAACTATGTATCGTGTTTGGTTAATAAAAGCATCAAACTAATTAAACCGGTCGTTTAACACCCATACTTTGCAAAAAGCTTGGTTTTAGAGTGTGTTTGGCTGTTTAAACAATACAAAAGATTGAGCTAAAATACAAATTTTCTACATGATAATCATAACACTTAATGATATGACATACATGTGGTGTAAAAATAATGCTTATACAGATTTGTACGCTGAGCTAACAATAACAGTAAAAAACAAGCTACATGGAAGACTAAAACAAATACAGGTTTGAGCAATTGAACATAAAGTAATATGTGCTCTGATTAGTGCTAAATATAACATGATTGGGAAGTAGTTATATCAAGTGTTTGTTGTTTGTAGCTTCTTTATTATGCAATCTTTGTTTCTTATCTTTTTTATTCTGATAGTTTTCTAAAATATAATTTATCATCTTTTAGAAAATTTAGATATGTTGTAATGTACTTTTAGATATACTATTATAAAAGAATACAAAATAAAAAAATTTATTAAATAAGAAAAAATTGAATACTGAAATAAATTTAAAACGTTGTGAAGATATGGTAATATAAACATTAGTAAAAATGTTTATAGAGTTAAGAGTAAAAAATAAAAGTTAAAGATCCATAGAAATCTAAAGTTTCAGTGGACTTGATGTATTTGTAATACATTGAACTTCTTGCATTGGTAACGATGTTACAAAGAGTGAGATTTCACTCTTATTCACCACCACCTTAACATCACATACGCACTCTCCATTCCACAATCATTTCTAGCAGTATTATGATCTCACTTACTCGATCATCATTTCATTTAGTTTTTTAAAACACATCCAGTATTTATACACGCTTCATCTCTCATCTCACACACACGTAAAACTACTACGTGTTCATGCTTGAGCAAACGCGCCAACTACCATTTCACACATAAAAAAAGATAACCATGAAAAAGTGGCAAATGGCAAAAGATTTAAAGAAATGTCCAAAATAAACCAAACAATATTACATCAAACAAAACCCGCACGCGTGCATTTGCACGTGTGTACCAAACCCTGAAGTCATCACTCTACTTGCAAACTATTAATTTATAAATTCATTAAACTTTCATTGTCATACAAAATTTAATTAAATAACAAGTATATGAACAAAAATAAGGTCAGCAAGAGGAATAACAACCCTAAAAAGCCGACAAAATTATTAATTTATTTAACTTAATAGTCTTTTTTTAATCGAATTCAAAATTAAATCAACTAAATTACTATAATATTACACACTTTGGTACAAACATTTTGGCTGGTCAATGTGTTTGATTATCACGTATTCGTGTCTGACCCGTTTCGACACCATTGACCCATGTCTTTTTTACCTCTTACCCGAGTCAGTTTTTGAACAAGCTATTACCCGGTCATCATCTTCTGACCGAGTAAGAAATCAGCCGCTTGAATTTCCTTCTTCCTCCTGCAGGCCCTCTGATTATTCCCTTTGAATCATTCCACAATTCTCTTCAAATCCTCCATATTTATAAACATTAAACTTCTAATGATTCACTTTCAATCACCATTAATCACAATAACCCATTGAATTGAACCAATTGATGCAAAGTAGCAAAGTAGCAAAACTGCAAAAAAACAGAGCATGTCTGCAGAAAATCTTGCATTCTTCATCTTCTTCATGTTAGTCACAGGTAATTCTTGTCTATATCGCGTATCGCGTGTTTTACATAACATTTAATGGAGTTATAACGTAATGGGTTGTGATTTCAGGAACAGAAGCTGTTGGAGACTTGATCGATTCCGATAAGGAGGTACTCATTGAATTTAGATCATTTCTTGAACAGGGGAACAGAGTGAATCAAGGGGATTATAATCAATGGGATCCACAAGCTCCGTCACCGTGCAATTGGCCGGGAATCTCCTGCTCCGGTGATCGGGTCACCGGAGTAAACCTATCGAATAATAATATCGCCGGAAAGATATTCGGGAACTTCTCCGGCTTGACGGAGCTTGCTTTTCTTGATTTATCGGCGAACAGCATCTCCGGCGGGCTGCCGGAGGATTTGGGCAACTGTCAAAACCTTAAGATGTTGAATCTTTCACATAATCTGATTGATGGTGAGCTTGATTTGATCGGACTTGATGCTCTGGAAGTTCTTGATTTATCTGTTAACAGACTCTCCGGCGAGATTTCGGCCAGATTTCCAATGATCTGCAACAGCTTGGTGGTGGCGAATCTCTCCGGAAACAAGTTTTCCGGCGAGATTGGGCGGTCGATTGATGGGTGTATGAAGCTGGAGTACATGGACCTGAGCTCAAACTTGTTGTCCGGAAGCCTGTGGTTTGGGTTCCACAGGTTCAAGGAGTTCACAGTGTCTGAAAATCGGCTAACCGACACGCTCCCGGGGTGGATTTTCCCCGAAAACTGCAGCTTACAGTCGCTCGACCTATCGGAAAACGCGCTCACCGGAGAAATCCGTAGGGAGATTTCCAACTGCAAGAGCTTAACCACCTTGAACCTGTGGGGAAACCACTTCTCCGGCGAAATACCCGGAGAAATCGGGTCAGTTACAGCTCTTCAAAAGCTTTCCTTGGGTAACAACAGTCTTGCCAACAAGATCCCCGAGTCGATACTCGAGTTGAAGAACTTGAAGTTTTTCGATGTTAGCTGGAACCGTATGGGTGGCGATATACCCGAGATTTTCGGGCGGCTCACGCAGGTTAAAACTCTGCTTCTGCACTCGAATGAGTACACCGGTGGGTTACTGTCATCGGGTATACTCCGGTTGCAGAATGTTTCGACACTAGACTTGAGTTACAACAACTTATCAGGCTTGCTGCCTGTGGAAGTCTCTCATATGGTAAGTTTAAAGTTCTTGTTTCTTGCAAACAATCGATTCTCGGGTAGCATACCTTCGGAATATGGTAATATGCAAGGGCTGCAAGCTCTTGATCTGTCTAACAACCAACTAAGCGGGTCAATCCCGCCAAGTTTAGGACAGTTGAAGAATCTCTTATGGTTAATGATCGGGAACAATTCGATAACGGGTGAAATACCACCGGAGTTGGGGAACTGCAGCAGTTTGTTGTGGCTAAATCTTCAAAACAATCTGCTTTCTGGTGCAATACCATATGAGTTGACATACATAGGGAAGAATGCGACACAGGCTTTTCTGTTAAACAAAGACGATGATCAGATTGCAGACTCTGGAGGGTGTTCGACGTTGAGAAGATGGATTCCAGCGGATTATCAACCGTTTACATTCGTGTATACACTTCTTAACATGAAGAAATGCAAGAGTTTATGGGATAGTTTACTTAAAGGATATGGGATTTTCCCAGTTTGCCTTCCCGAATCCAACATACGCGTGCAGAACATATCAGGATACATTCAGCTCAGTGAGAACAAACTATCGGGGGAGATACCGCGTGGTATTGGGAATATGGATGACTACAGCATGCTGCACTTGGGGGGAAACGAGTTATCCGGTGCACTTCCTGATGAAATCGGAGAAATGGCTCTCGTTGTGTTGAATGTTTCCCATAACAAATTCGCAGGTCGAGTTCCGATGCAGCTTGGGAACCTCAAGTGTTTGAGGATACTTGATTTATCATACAACAATTTCTCCGGTGCCTTTCCAACCAACTTGAACAATTTAACGGATTTGAGCAGCTTCAACGTCTCCTACAACCCGTATATCTCAGGCTACATTCCGGACACAGGACAACTAGCCACTTTTGAGATATGGTCGTTCCTCGGTGACCCGTTGTTACACCTGCCTTCTTTCATAAACAACTCACGAAACGGTTCATCTACGACTAGTGGCCCAAGTCCAACAGAATCAAAATACGGCGGGCTTTTCATTTTTATCTTTCTGTTACTGGCATTCATGTTGTGTGGAATAATGACCATCATTGTCTGCCTATCAACCAAGATGACCGCGAATCAACCAAACTTGTTGCTGTCAGATGTAAAGTCTAGAAGCCATGGCGACTCTTCGCCATGGCTATCAGATAAGGTGAAGGTCATCAGTTTGGACAAAACCGCCTTCACCCACGCTGATATTTTAACCGCCACCGGGAACTTTTCGAACGACAGAATCATAGGGCGGGGTGGTTATGGGACGGTTTACCGCGGTGTATTGCCAGATGGGAGAGTGGTTGCGGTGAAAAAGAAGCTAAGAGAGGGGATAGAGGGGGAAAAGGAGTTTAAAGCTGAAATGGAAGTACTAACGGGAAACGGGTTCGGGTGGCCCCACCCGAACCTGGTTACTCTTTATGGGTGGTGCTTAGATGGATCGGAGAAGCTTTTAGTCTATGAGTACATGGAGGGTGGTACTTTAGAAGATCTAATTCACGATCGTGTTAGGTTCCCGTGGAGGAGAAGAATTCAAGTCGCCATTGACGTAGCTCATGCGTTGGTTTTCTTACACCACGAGTGTCACCCTCCAATTGTGCATCGAGACGTGAAAGCTAGCAACGTGTTACTAGACAAAAAAGGGACGGCGCGTGTCACCGATTTCGGGTTGGCACGGGTTGTTGATGGGGGTGGGAGCCACGTCAGCACGATGGTGGCGGGGACGATTGGGTATGTGGCACCAGAGTATGGGCAAACATGTAAAGCCACCACAAAAGGTGATGTGTATAGCTATGGTGTACTGGTGATGGAGCTCGCCACCGGGAGGCGGGCGGTGGATGGAGGAGAAGAGTATTTGGTAGAGTGGTCTAGAAGGGTGACTGGGTGGCGGTCCATCATCCCTGTGTCACTTTTCGTCTCTGGCCTAACCGAAGGCGCGTCAGAAATGCGTGAGTTGTTGCGGTTGGGAGTGAGGTGCACAAATGATGCACCTCAGTATCGACCGGATATGAAAGAGGTGTTGGATACATTGCTTAAAATTTCAACCAGGTCAAAGGGACTTTAGATATGTAATGTAAACTTAGAGATTTTATCTTGTCCATAAATGTTATTTTATCAACACCTACTGTTTTATAATGTGAAGAAATATGAATACGTGCAAGCATATATGCATATAAAGTGATTATTATTTGTTATTTGTCTCAAGTTTTACCTTGTGCAATATATGATTGTGTTTTAGGGTTTAGGCATATGAACTGTTGACGAAAATTGATGTTTTAGTATTTGAATCTCACAATAAGGATGTTTATATGTATTTTAACATGTTTAAGAAGCTTAATCGACATCAATTTCTTCAATTTCATGTTTATAGATTGAACACAAACCAAAATTTATACATGGAAACATGTATAAATGGCTAGGCTTTTGCAATCAACACTTATCTTCACACATGATATACATTAAACATCAAAACTTAGAGCAACTAAACGATTCTCACCTCCTAAGTTTTAAGCTTCAAATTGAAGTTTGAAAATCACAGATATTTTAGGTTCTTATCTTTCTTTTGAACAATCAAAATGAAGAACAAGAGAAGAATGTTAGGGTTTTAACTTTTAAATCCACAAATATTTTAGGTTTCAACCGTTATTTTGGACGCAAAAAGCTTTTCATTTCACAAAGCTCACCACTAACTTTGTTTAATGATATGATGTGTATTTGTTTGAACGTGAGACTAAATTAAAAAAAAAGATATGTTGAGGTGTAGTGTTGTGATTAAGAAATGAAAATTAAAAATTAAAAATTCTTTCCCTTGTCACGAAAAGCTTCACGAAGGTGTTTCTCTTGTGACGGGCTAAGTTGGAGCTCATGCTCTCACTCACGCCTCCTAACACATGGCCTAACATATAACTTATATATGATTTAGCAAATAACATTATTCCTCACACACACCACATAACTCAAGATTATACATCAAATATGGAAGTGTTTGATTATGCAATTCTTGTGATATTTCTGTGTTGCACATAAGATGTTGGAAATTAGTGGTGTAAATCATCTCCGATTGATGAGAAAAAATCACTATAATTAGGATATATTTAAAATCATGCAGATAAATAAAATTAGTATAACTCATTTATCTAAACAAGTCAAATGAATCAACCTTACCCACAAACAAACTTAAAAGCGTGTAACCTAAACACAACTCGCTTAACCTATTTACTAAACATATTACTAGGTTATAATTAAGTTGTAAACGTATTAATTGGGTTGGTTGATTGACGTGTATAGTTAACACGAATGGTTGTGTTTAATCAAATAAATTAAAGTTAACCAACCACTATCCAATTAGTCAAATGAGCTAAAAATGAAACATGCTATATTTTTTAAACACTTTAGATATGACAACTCAAAACTAAAGCTGCCAAAAGCTGTGGTGTTGTGTTGAAAACGTCGACTCAACCCATTTAGCATGATCATTGAACTTGAACACAAACATATGTTTAACTAAACTTGTCATTTTCTTATACACTAACATAAACATATTTAATAAATTGGTTACATATATGACATGTTTAACATGATTATAGCTAACCAATTCAATAACATTGTTGAAATATGTCTATCTATAATTCATTCAATTCAATGACAAAATATGGTTTTACATAGAAGTCATCTAACATTCTAACTGTTGTTTCTTTTATTATGTTCTGTTCATATGTATTGGGCTGCATATGTGTTGAGAATCATGGAATGTTATTGGATAAGCTTGTACCAGTAGGTGGTGTGAATTGGGCTTATAATAACAAGATTTAAAGCTGGTGGACATACTCTAATGGGCTTGTATCGAGTGAGCTGCTGCCCTAGATTAGTAATAAAAATGGAAAGATAAGTGTGTATATGGTTACCTGGAAATATATACACAAATCAAGTTAAAAAACCCATAACACATATCATCATCATCATTATCGTCATTTTCTTCATCTAGTTATCATGATGATGAAGTAGTTGTTTTCAGTTTTAATCATCGACCACAAATAAGACATGCTTTTTTATTTTATTCTCATTTTTCTTCTGAATGTAGTTTTGTTCATCGATCTTGTTCTTCATGTTTATGAGAATTTTTTCTAGGGTTTTCATCTTTATAGTTTGGTTTTTTTAATCAGTTTAGATTTGTGTATCGGTTTTGTTTTGTAACATTTAATTTATCATTGTAGATTTGATTTTGTTTTTCTTTGGTTCTTCATTATATTGTCTAGATTTTGCGTTTGGATGATGCATTAAATTGGAAATAAGAGTGTTTTTTTAGTTTTTTGACAAACATGAATGACATAACACGGCTCGTTTAACATGTTATTGACACGCTCCACTAAAACAGTTATATATAATAAGACACTATTAACATGATAAAATAACAATTATTCATAAATTATAATCTATATATAACTAATCATAATTCTATATAACCATATCATTTCAGTAACGGGTCATAAAATATGTCGTATTAACCTGTTTGGCTATTTAACACCATAAGTTATATCTAAACAAGTTAAGTGAGGTGAACCCTTTTCGACTTGTTTTTAACTGTGTTGTTAAGCATCAACCCGTTTATGACTCGAATCGTTTACTCCAAACACTAACCCATACGGTTTTCATTATTCGATCATAATTGTCAATTCTATTCAAAACCTTATTATTTTCTTAAATGATTAGGCAAACATATATGTTTTCTATAAAAGTCGAACCATTTCTAAACATAGAAATTAATCTAGTGTTCTAGAAACTAAATCAATTCATTTCCTCTGTTTTATTCAACCATCATCATTCACCATCACATGACCACAAAAATTTTCCCAAAATTCTGAATTTCCCACAACTCTCCCATGAACACCAAATCCCATTGTTGCAAAAGTCATCTTCTGCAACTTTCTTTAAACAAGAGCGTAGGAAGATTTTCAAGATTCAAAGACAAAAGGTATTGATTTCATCATTGTTATAGTTCATCATTTGATTGATTGATTATAGTAGTTCATTGCATAACTTTGTTTCATGTAATAAACCCTATTCAAGATCTTCTAAGATGATTTAAAGAAACTATATTCCAATGATTTAGATAACAATTTTCCGGTTACTTGAGTGAAGAACATCTCTGTTCTTGAGCAGATTCCAATTTTGACTTCTGAATGTCAAACAGGACTATCTTTCCTTTGGCTAATATGTGCTTTTCTTGGATTATTATCGTTTATTTCGTTAGCGATTTTCGTATTATGGTACTCAAAAGAATCGAATCCTGCATTTGTTCATTTCTTGATTAAAGTCCCACATTTGATATTGGAAAACTACATTAAAGTTTTTAGCTTTTTTCACAATGCATTTGTGATGTCTCTGTAGGAACTTTGCTTCACATTGATATCGATGCGACCGTCTGTCACATGAACCGAACGCGAAAAGGCTCACCGAGGACCTTCAAAATGGAGCCAACCGGACCCAAGGTTCCTAGCCGGTATCTCACAGGTCCAACAGGTTCATGCCATGATCACTGCAAATGTGCAAGTACTAAACAGACCACAGAAACAAAGCCTATAAACCCAATACCCAAAAGGGTACCAAAAGCCCCTGCAGATAAAACACACACAGATGCACCAAATTCAGTACCCAAAATCACCAAATCATCTTCAGTCATTCCCAAGACTGGAACGCGCGCTATCAAGAACAATAATGTTGTAAAGGAACAAACTTTGAAGAAAGACGTTGTGATTGAACCGAAGAAACGAGATTTTAAGCTGAAGTCTGTGAATTCACATGTGAAAACATACAATCAGACGTCTTTAAGGACTCCCAGAAGAAGACTCAGTGACGTTGTTGTACCTGATAAAGATATGTCACTTCAGTCTTCAAGATTTCCTAAAAGAAGACTTAGTGAAGTCATAATTCATCAGAATACAGATATTGCATCTGTTTCTAACGGGTTAACGGGTCGAGGGTCTGGAGTCAACAAGAATGAATCAAGAAAAGATTCAAAACTCCCTTTAGTGAACAAGAAATCTACTTCTGTAAAAACTACTGTTTCCACCACAAAAAGAAATGCAAAGGTATCACCTTTGAAAACAAATAAAAGTCTCCCAAGACCAGAGGTTAAAGGGTCAAGAAAGTCAAAACCCGTGAAACCTGTTGAAGAAATTGTGCATGAAGAAACTAATGTCAATGAACCCAACAATGACGTTGAAATTACAACAAGTCAAAGTCAAAGTCAAAATCAAAAGTTGCTTGATTGTTCTCCTTCGAGCTCAGAGGTTAAAGACATGAAAGATGATCAAAATGAGGTGGTGGAATCTTCACCACCATCTATGGAAGATGTTACGCTTGAAAAAGACGGTCAATCTTCAAGCTTTGAGGTGAAAGACATGAAAGATGATCAACATGAGGTGGTGGAATCTTCACCACCATCAATGGAAGATGTTACCCTTGAAAAAGACGGTCAATCTTCGAGCTCTGAGGTGAAAGACGTGAAAGATGATCAAAATGAGGTGGTGGAAGAATCATCACCACCATCAATGGAAGAGGATACCCTTGCAAAAGATGATCAATCTTTGATCTCTGAGGGGGAAGATGATCAAAATGAGGTGGTGGAATCTTCACCACCATCAATGGAAGATGATAACCTTGCAAAAGATGATCAATCTTCAAACTTTGAGGTGAAAGATGATCAAAATGAGGTGGTGGAATCTTCATCATCAGTGGAAGATGATACCCTTGCAAAAGATGATCAACAAAATGACAACATTTCAGATTCAGAAGTTGATGACACAAAAGTGACAACACGTGTGGCAGAAACTAATGATTTTTCTCTAGACGATCTAACATTCAGAAGAGGAACGATTCTCAGTCCTGAATCTGTCAACAACAGCCTTATAGAACTGCAATTTGTGAAAGGAAAAGAGTTAGAAATTGAAATTGAAAATGGTGAGACTGTTAGTTTGAGAAGATTGTCATCTGATGGTGTGGTATGCATACCTGAAAGTGTATCGATCAGCATTGACCTTAAGCACCAAGAAACAGAAGAAAAAAAGGCTGCTGTTTTGATTAACAACGTCATCGAAGAGGCTGCTAGCAAACTCATTCAAACCAGAAAGAGCAAGGTTAAAGCTCTGGTGGGTGCTTTTGAAACCATTGTTTCTGGTGAAACACCGCGATCTTCTACAAGTGGAAGTACTTAAATTCATTGAATTATTACATTTTGCTTGATTCTTGATATAGGATTTAGAATTCAGGAATTGGTAGTTAAAATTCATCTAAAGCAAACTACAAATGTAATGATCAAATGTTATATGGGATAACCTGTTGGCCCAATTTTAGGGGACCATGAAGACCTGTGGTCTATGATCACTGCAACCCATGGTCTGACCCCATTTTTCGTCAAACTTAGCCACGATCAATCATTGGTCTGAAACCTGATATGTTGCTTCTTGCGTCAGGATTTTATTTACTAGTAAATTCCTTTTGTGTTTGTCATCAACGCTGTTCCGCTGCATTATGTAATCAGTACTATTCATTTTGGGTTGAAATGTGCACCACTGATCATATCTTTCACAAAGAAACATAATCCGCCTTGAGTGTAACACTCTTTTGGGTCTTTCACACGTTGATAATACACAATCAATACTAGGAAAAAATTGAGGAGTTTTCTAGTTCTCAAAATGTAATTGGTTCTCGAGGGATACTCTCCCGAATATATTATTCTAAGAAGACACTCATCTATACTGTGATTCAACACTTGAGAGTCAAAACCAGAGTTAAGCCAAAGATTCATTATGATTTGTGGCTGCGTTATGAGCCACAACTTGGAAAGGGATGAGCTGCGGTTGGGGTCGAGTGAGATGTGGCTCACGGACCTAATCTACGACCTGAAGATGTTTAAGCCACATCTTGCAGGTGGAGTTTGTTGATAATCCTAAATCTTCGAGTCAAGACCTAGTTAGATTAAGATAGTTATTTTTTTATAAGTTTTTCTTCTGTTGTTTAGTATTTGAGTTAATCACGATTTGCGTGTGTAACAAGGCAGGGTAGTAGCATAAATACATGGTAGGATCAAGTCCGCTGTATCGCATTATCTTAAAGTCCTTATTTATAAAAAGAGGCGCACTAGTTTGTGCCATCATCTCTGTGTGATCCCGGTCTTTAGTTGCATTTGAAAGTGAATCTGATAACAAACCAATTCCGCAAGAACTCAAATAGAATGACTCAATCAAAACTTAAACCAAAATATGATGATGTAATTGATTGAATGAACAAAACACAGAATGAACAAGATCCAGGATAAACACTCTCTCCAAGAAAATGAGCCTCTAACAAACTCACAATATTCGATACCCACACACCTTTCTTATTCCTCTTACATATACTAACTAATTTCTCAAAAGAGTCCCTAGCCACTCTCTATTTTACCTTTCTTACCCCTTCTAGAATACACATATAACAATTTAGCATTAGTAGTATCATGCACAATTGATGGATTCTCATCAGAATCACATCCGTACTTCGACTAAAGTCCAATCGCATCTTGCTCCGGCTGGAATTTAGTCGCATCCCAGTCCTCACCTGTGATAGATGTTCAACAATCTATGTTACAAGATCTGGCGAACGAATAAAAAGGTCAAATTTTTCTTGAGAAAATAAAACGAGGTTAATCTTAGTAGTTAGTAGTTCAAATTACTCAACTAACACATTGATCATGGTGTAGTATATTGTATATTTTTTTTCATCATATAGATGGGACAAAGTGCCCAAAGTCAACCCTCCATGTGAGTATTCTTTTGTGCCAGGTGAGAATTGAGATATATATCCCTCTCGCACATGAGTTTTACAATAACATAATTTCTAATTTAAGCATCTATATAGCCTAAAATATTTGTATAATTGTAGATAGTTATCCAATCTCTTTTACTAACGCAAGACATTTATTAGTAATTAAATACCTATAGCCTAAAATATTGATGGGTAGCCAAAACATATAGTTTAATTCCAGTTGTTATTTATAATCTAAAATAGTTTAAAGTAGCTATCATATAGTTGACTTTAGATGGTAGTTAGAAACTCATGTTCTATTGATTTAGTAACATATGGTGTTTATCTATATTAAATTGGTATGTGTTCAAGTTTTATACGGTGAACAAAAGTTAATTTATGAGTAGATTATTGTGGGATGCATGTACGTCGTTCAAAATATAAATATGATGATTAAAAAATGAATACTTATTTCTTATGGTTGCTTCTTTAAATCTGGGCATATGATAATTACCTAGGAAAAAAACAAAGCATAGTTAGTGTAAACAATGATATAATTTTAGTATGTGATTCTTTATCTGGTTATTTACCATTGCATATATTACTATCATTCATGTGTTAAACTTTGTAATTCCTGTTATTTGGTCTTTTATAATTACTATTAATATTCACACGTAGTAACTTATCCCTATCAAGATTTACCTAACATGCTTTATCTCCATTCTAAAATAATTTTATCCTTAATTTAATGTAGTTATTACAGACACTCGTGTGTGGTCTTAACCTTAATAGTCGGAATTTCAAACTCAACTATACCCTGGTGACGTACTACATATAAGAGCACCCATAACACCTCTGTGGTGGAGGGCATGAACAACCCACCATAAGTCGACTCACAAGAGTGGGTGGAAAAGTTGGTAGGTTTTGT
Source organism: Flaveria bidentis (assembly GCA_018326385.1). NCBI lineage: Eukaryota > Viridiplantae > Streptophyta > Magnoliopsida > Asterales > Asteraceae > Flaveria > Flaveria bidentis. The sequence continues at coordinate 5,507 of BJCM01062157.1, read as the reverse complement.
GAGTGTTTTTTCAGTTTCCCTTTTATTAAAAAAATATAACTTTCACTGTACCATTACAACACTTAATGAGTGTCAGTATGGTCCTAAGTATTGCCTAAGCGGCGAGGGGTGACACTTTTTACTCAAACTCACTAGAGTATTACGAATGCCTTGAGGTCTTAGTTTTTGTTGAATCACATGTTTGACAGGTCAATTCTAATCTAATTATCTCTCACGTTGAATAAAATATAGGTCTTTAAATTTGTTAAGTATGAGCATCATTTTTAATAGAATAAAAATTACAAAAAGCAGATCGCTTGAATATGCAAACAAGTTGACCTTGGATGTACACAACTCAAGGGAGTAGGTAGGATATATAACATTTCAAATGATTTGAATCTATTATACATCCCTACTATAAGATAAATTCAATTGTTTAGAACCAACATCATAATATAGTCATCACCTCTTTTTCTGTTGGTACAACCCTTTCTTTCTTTGTAAATTTAATTTGCAATCATGTCTTCCTCTGGGAACTTGAAGATCCCTTTTCAAGAAATCATATCGGCAACTAACAATTTTAATGAAGCAAACTTAATAGGAGAGGGTGGATTTGGGAGAGTGTATCGAGGCCGATCAGAACAACATGGTCTCCTCGCCGTAAAGCGGCTGAATCGTTTGCACGGACAAGGAGACCACGAATATGGTATGGAGGTTAAACTGCTTCCAAAATATAAGCATGAAAACCTCGTATCTCTTATTGGATTTTGTGGAGATGGTGATGAGAGGATCCTCGCTTACAAATATGAATCAAATGGGAGTCTTGACAAGTTTTTGCATAGCAAAGATTTAACCTGGACGCGTCGTCTTCAGATTTGTCTGGGTGCTGCTCGTGGGTTAAGGTTCCTTCATGATGAAACTGGATCTGAGCATGGAGTTATCCATCGTGACATCAAGAGTTCAAACATCCTCTTGGATGAGAATTGGAATGCCAAGATTTCAGATTTTGGATTGTCTAAAATAGCTCTTACAAAATCGGCTAATTCATTTATTTACACTATTGCTTGTGGAACACTGGGATATGTTGATCCCGAATATGTACAAGATGGCACTCTCACACAAAAATCTGATGTGTATTCTTTTGGGGTGGTCTTGTTTGAGGTCTTGTTTGGAAAATAATAAATTGCACTTGATGATTGATCCTGATCTAAGAAATCAAATGGATCCAGCTTCGTTGAGAGATTTCTCATCTATTGCCTATCAATGCTTAAAAAATCGTAGAGAAGATCGTCCTACAATGAACTCCGTGGGGAAAGCACTTGAGAAAGTTTTGGGTTATCAGCTAGCAAGCCCTAAAGAAAGCTTTGGTATATCATCAAGTGGGTTTCTCTATGATGTATACATTAGTTTTACAGTCGACCACACCTTCAAGTACAGATATCTGATCAATCATCTGCACAACGCTCTTGAAAAAGAAGGACTTTCCATTTGCAAGTCCCTTTATGGGATTTCACGTAACGAAGCCATCCAAAAGTCAAGGTCTTTTCTCGTTATTTTCTCAAAGAACTATGCTGCTGACTCGTCGAGACTGGACGAAGTTGCATCTATTATCGAATGCGTGAAAGAAAGTGGGAATGTTTTTATACCTATATTTTGTGATTCTAATGCTTTCATTGAAGCAACTAATGTACCTGGCATTGATGGCTCAGACTTTAGGTAATTTCTATATTATTATTCTTGCTCTCATTTCCTAAATTTAATGGTTCTTTATTAATATTGGATTCAATTTGTAGAAATATGAATTATGTATTTTAGCTGTTGAGAATGCTAATTAATCACTGTTCATTAATTGTTCTATAGTTATTCTGAAGATCTCGCCAAAGAAGCTACTACAAGAATTAAAAGTCAACTATTAGGACAAATGTAATTTAAGAACTTTATTTTATGGCAAAACTAGCAATATGCTAAAATCAAATTACATGTGTCTTATGTCGTTGAGGTAGTTGATTACATTGTTTTTTCCATAGACACCGATCTAGTACATTCATTTTGGCTCTACATGGTAATTTAGAAGATGGCTATCACTTTGATTTCATCAATAGTTAAAGATATGTGGTCGTCTGCACCGTCAAATACCTTATTGTTTCTAGCCTTCCCGATAAACCATATTGTTGTCACCAAAACCGTGTTTTTAGTCTATTAACATATAAATCCGATTCCTAACGCGTTTATCGATCCCTAAACATAGTTTATTGTTTTTACCAAAAATATTTTGTTCCTAAGATATCCATTAGAATCAAACTAAACAAGTTTACAAACTCAAGTCAACAAATCCAAAGAATACGAGAACAACATAAACTAGGGTTTTTACCGCTTTGAAGATCCAACACCTGAAACACGTAGTTCTTCACGATCCAAATACAATACCAAGAACACAAGATTATTATATGATGATTTAGATGTTAGATGATGAAAATCATTAAGAATATGATAAAATAAAAGTTAAACCTTCCATAAAAACGTCTTTCTTACTGATAACACTTTGAAGACCAAAGATTTAGAAAGGTGAGTGCTTGATCACCAACAAGTGATCAAGAATGATGATGTTGATAAGAGTGACGATGATGATGATAAGGAGGAGGAGGAGGATGATTCTCGATGAAGTGATGAAGAATAAGAAAATTGTGTTGTGGTGGCTACGGTTTCAAATTGAGAGCAAACTTGAAGGAAAAGTTTGCAACAACCAAAAAACAAACAAGAGAGAACCCCCCACCTCTAGGGGCACTCGGCCGAGAATGGGCAAGGGGCAAGGGCCCCGGGACCTTAGCTAAATTTGTTCAATTATGTCTCCTCCCAGTCCATGTGTCGTCCAATTTTCATGTTTTTAAATTCTTCGCGTTTTTACGATTCCAATGGACTATTATACGCTATATAAATTATTTTATTTATATTTAAACCAAAATTAAGTCTATTTAGTATTATTTAGGCAAAGTCTACCGATGATCACTTTTTATTACGTTTTTAACGTAAATTTTATATTTTTACGTTTTGTCAATCCTTAATCTAGTCCAATGCTCATAATTCTTGTGCTAAATCCAATCTGGTGAACGTCCCATTATCATCAATCCTAGGCTCAAATTAGGCTCATAATACATAATTCCAGTACTTAACGTGTCTACACAAGTCTAATGTAACTAATCATAGTTGAAGTCAATGTTATGTCAACTTTCAAGTGAAATTTCACATTTATTCAATGTCAAAGTCAAAGGTTAACCCGTATGTTTTGGTGACGGTTATCACATAATTCTTGATTTTATGTTCAATTTCTTTTAGAAATACTAAGGTGATGTGTGTAAATGTATATAGATTTTTCTTCAAAAATTATTACACAATTAAGCTTTAAAAGTAGGTTTTCACCTGTAACATCCGCCATTTTCCGATATAAAACCAAAACCCGAACTCATTTTGAGTTTCTATTATTAACTATGTAATAACTTTAATGAATCAAATACATTAAATATGTAATATAATATTATTTAATTTGTAATAACTCATTTATTTATAAATAATTCTTTACATAAAGTTATAAAGACTTATTAAGTATTTCATAATAAATAACTAAATGGAAGATCTTATTAAAATTTATTAAATGAATTTTAATAAACTTGTAAAGTTTTATTAGTAGTCATAAATGTTAATAACTAATTAATGTAATTTATTAGATTTATAAGTTAAAGATTTAAATTGTAGTTTTTGAAATTTAATATAAAGTTTCTGGCATAAAATAGCAACTTTTAAAACCACCGGGACCAAATTGTAAATTAACTAAAACAAACCAAACTGTCCCCCCACCCCCCGTATTTCTGGCTAATCGTCGACAGGGGCTCCTGCCAAGTCCGACGACCCCTCCACTCTAAATACGCACGATTAAAACGTAATTAAACCATAATAAACATCTCTTGAGACTGTTTCGAATGAAGATCCGTTGCAATTCGAATAAATTGGCAGTCATCTTGAGCGAACTTGAAACCGAACCCGCATTAACAACATTGAAACCAATTGATTTGAAACAGTCTAAATTGAGCTTTTATAATCGAAGGAAAACAATTAAATCGACCCTTAAACCTATACCAGCATCCAAATTCATTTGGAAACCACCCAAAGACCTCTATCGGTCATCACCATTTGATTGACCTGCAACTATAGGGGTTTCCTCCTTTTGGATCTTTTCAAGTCTAATTGATAGAGGGTTTTTGTTAATTATCATCTAAGAAAGCTTACCCTTCAAGCAATCGAGATATCATCAACAAAAGCACCTCGAATCAATCCCTTCTTTGTAGCGATTTAACTCGATCTTATACCATTCAATAAACACCGATAAAGGTAAATTAAACACGTACACAAACTCAATCTCATATGAGGAATGAAAGCCCTAAGTTTGATTTGATTATCGAATACAGTTTCAAGCTCAATTAGATCGATCTACAAACTAGGGTTCATATGGATTTGGGAATTTCTAAAGTATTGTTTTTAATATATAATTTAGAAATCATAACAAGAATTAGGCTTTGGCCCACCGGTTAACACCATTAGTATTTGCAGAAGAGGTCGTGGGTTCGACCCTGGTCCACTGCAAAAAAATTTTAAAACAACTATTTTAATCATTATTAAATTTCAGAAATTATTAATGTGTTATTAGATTAATATAAAAAAATTAGTTTAATACTAATACAAAGTTTAATTATTAATAATTTTTGAAATATTTCAGAAATTATAAACTTATATTTACTTTATTTGTAAAGATGGCAAATGATATAAAATATATAATTTATTTTAAAAGTTTAAATATTTATAAAAGTGATTATTTTAAAAAAAATCTAAATCATATAATTTTATAGTTCTTTATTTTTGAAAGGAATAATATTAGGAAATCTTTATAAGAATTATTCAAATGTTTAAAAATATTATAAACCAAACCTAAATATTTATAAGTTATTTTTACAAGTCATTTAAATAATTAATTATCTAATTACTTATTTTGATCAAGTTTTAAATAATTAATTCTTAGTTTAGTTATTACTTTTCACATGTTATGCTCAATCATTACTTAATCAATTATTAATATTTAAGTAATACTTATTGTTTAATTTCACTAATGATTATTATTGTTCAATCTTAATTATTTAATAAATTTATTCACTTTATGGAAATAAAATATAATTGGCTATGTTACTTTATTTGCCCTAATTTTCAAAACCCCAAATTCCAAATGGAACCGTAATTCATATTGCAAGACCGTTGAAGGCTTGCAAATTACAACACAACAACACAAAGAGGAGAGTGACTCAAACTTAATCAAACAGTGAACTGGATTAACCACACAAGATGATACTAAGAACACAAGTAATTAATGAGACAGAACCAAAAGAACACAACACAAGGAAATGGGTTTTCAAGATTGCAGTATATTGCTTTCTTAGGTTCTATTACAAGCGTTACAAAGCATATATTAAGTTACAAGAACACGA
>BJCM01062155.1:0-16121 GCA_018326385.1 Flaveria bidentis | reverse complement strand
TTATGTTTTTATTTTTTTATTTTTATGTTATTTTTTGATTTATAAATTTTTAAAATTTTTTATTTAATGATTTATATAACAAGTAACTTATAAAAATACAATTCATCGTTCAAAACGACCCTAATACCGGTCATATTGTAGATAAACACCAAGCACACGCCATTGATTCTCTTCATCATCACCCAAACCCCTTCAAAATCTCCAAAATTCGACCTCTTCGTTCACGATAACACTTGAAGAATCACATCAAATTCTCCAAAACTTGTAAATTTCAATCCACAAGTACGATTTGGATCCACAAAACCCCCCAATTTGTCATCGTAATTCAACCGACGTTTGCCCCCGCGATCTGGTAATTAGGTTTAGGTTCCATAAGCAGAGTACTGTTTTCATATCACGTTATATAACATCCTCGTGCTTTTGTTCTTGTGATCATTGTTCGTTTGTTTCTGTCTGTGATGGGGGTTTTTGGATTTTGACTTAATTTGATGCTTATGTGTTGGATGTGGAACTTGTTTGCAGTATATATGGAGAGAAGATGTTGGGTGGTCTTGCTGATAGTAATCAGTTTGTCTGTTGGTTCAACTGGTAGAGGTGATAATCAATGCACTGTATGTTATGATTTCTTTGATGAAGTGTTTGTGTTTATTGCTGTTTTATTGGATTGCATGTTATCAGGCATTTTGCAGAGAGGTTGTTGTAGATGATTGACCTCGAATTTTTGTGACCTCACTAGGTTTAGATTATTATTCAATTGGATATCAGGAAATGAAGAATCAAACAATTATAGGTAGTTGATAATATAGTGGTATACACTTATACCTCCAAAAATTGGTAGGTGCTAGTTTGCATAATGTGGATAAAATATTATGGGTGACCTTATGAAAGATATCCGATCCATTTTCTTAGATAGTTAGAGGACACGGAGTGGTATTTACCATGGACGACTCCCACTGGCCTTAGATGCTATTCGTAGATTTAAAAGAACCATGCTTGATGATAAGTGAGTTAGTTTATCAACCATCTTATCAGAAGTCTAAAATCTGTTTTGAAGCCTCAAGTTGAGTATGTATGGATTTGGCTATCTGCATCTAATCACAGTAACTTCTATTCAGTTTCTTTTTAATGGATTTGGCTATCTACAAATTATCCTGGTATATAGATGTCTACGTATCTGCTTTGGAGGTCATTTTTCTCAGGATTTTCTAAGAGTTTACTTACTATTAAGTATTTTAATGCACTCAGGACTTGAAATCAAACATAAGGCTGATTCACCGCTGTACAATCACACGCTTGCCACAATTCTGGTGGAATATGCCTCTGCGGTAAGCTCACTCTGATTTCATATGCACTATAAAAGCGACTTTGTCCACAAAATAAGTTATCTAACGACTGACATTGTCGGTCTAAAAAGTTAAATACATTGATTGATGATAACCAAAAGTTGACTTTACACATGCAGGTTTACATTTCAGATTTGACGGATCTTTTTACATGGACTTGTTCAAGATGTGATGGCATGACCAAGGTATTTCTTGGTGTGGTAACTTATTGTAATAGTTGCACTACATTTTGAGTTTTTGAAGAAAATATAGTGAAATTGCAGCTATAATTCATGGCTAAAACAGTTTCAAATTTTTTAATCTTGCTTGTGAAACTTGAGTGCAGTGTTCAAACTTCAAATTAATGCTCATGTTTGGTGTTACCTTGAATCAGGGTTTTGAAGTCATAGAGCTCATTGTTGATGTTCAAAACTGCCTACAGGTACATCTTTATTGTAATGTTTTAGTGGCATTGAGCCATTGACTTGAGAATGTTTTTCATCATGTCATAATCTTTTATGTGTCCCACAGCCGTAAATAGTGACTGAATACTGATTGCAGGCCTTTGTTGGGGTTGCAGATGATCTTGATGCTATTGTTATAGCATTTAGAGGCACTCAAGAAACCAGGTATTGATTATTTTTGCACTCAACTTAATGATTCAAAAGTTGCTTTATCATATCTTGATCTGTGTACAATGTGTAATCATAATGTGAAATAAGATTCGGTCTAAAACCTTAATTTCATGTTTGAATTTTTTTTATGATTACAGCATACAGAATTGGATTGAGGACCTATTCTGGAAGCAGCTTGACTTTGATTATCCTGGGTGCACCGATGCCAAGGTACATGTGGCAATAATTTTTCTTATTTTGTTTGCTCATGTGATCATTATTCATCTTTGTCTCCACTGTTTCAGGTTCATCATGGATTTTTTAATGCTTACAACAATACAGTTGTACGGTCAGGAGTTCTTGATGGCGTTAGTAGAGCAAAGGAAATATATGGAGATCTCAAAATTATGGTGACAGGGCATTCAATGGGCGGAGCGATGGCTGCTTTTTGTGGATTGGATCTTGCAGTAAGTCAGAAACCATGATTAATTTATGGGTATTTGGATAATTGGATTGGCAATCTGAAATTTATTGTGTAACATTGAATAATCAATCAAAAAAAGATAATCAGTTGGAATGAAACGTGCTGCATGAGATAGTATTTTGATTTGCTTTTGCTGCATGAAGTTGTAATAATCGGATAATTAGGATTCTGATTAATTGAGGTTTTGGTAGGTAAAATGACCAAAAAGTACATTAGTTACATATTGCTGAAGTATTTAACTCTAATATGCAGCAATTTATTTTCTATCAACCGTAAAAATACGCCATGAAAATATGTTTTACACGTTATTAAGTTATTAACCATATGAACTTAGCATATATAATTTCCCCTTGTATCTTCTATTATTTAGTACTATTAACAATGAAAATGTGGGTGGAGTTCTTTAAAATAAGGTAAGAAAGAGGGTGAATAAGTAAAGTTTGTTTTCTCTTAATTAATCAGTTTGTTGCAGTAGGTATGAATCTAATTATCTAATTTGATTATTCGACCCCTAAATAATCATATATTTGTAATTTTTAAATCAAACATTGAAATCTGATTAGTGTTATTTCTTATAGCTATAATCAAATGACATATGTTTACCAAATTGCATCTACTTAAATCATTTTATATCCTTTAAATGTATATAAATGATTGTTTACTTTTTAACAGCTTATTTATGGACCCAAGAACGTTCAAGTTATGACATTTGGCCAGCCTAGAATCGGCAATGCTGCTTTTGCAACATATTATAGCGAAGTCGTACCAAATACTTTTAGAGTGACACATGAACACGATCTGGTCCCGCATCTGCCTCCTTATTATCAGTACTTCCCACAGAAGACATATCATCACTTCCCAAGAGAGGTAACATTGTTTAGCTTTCTTGACTTCTACTAAGTACTATCTAAATTTAAATATCTATGTATGCAGTATGCATTGTGATTCCTGCGTTGTTTGGGCCTGATCTTTTGCTGTAAACAAATAATAATGACTGATACCATAGATAAGATCATTATATCTATGAAGTAAAAGTTATGCTTTTTAGTTACATGTAGGTCTTTCTTTTAGTCTATTTTGAGTTGTCATATACAAAAAAGGAGAACATGCGTCTTTTAAAAAAAATTAAAAATAGATTTCTTTTATATGTAATAATTATTATCTTCTATTTTACAGGTGTGGCTCTATAACATTGGGTTAGGATTTCTTATCTATGAACTTGAGAAGGTCTGTGATGATTCTGGTGAAGACCCTGATTGCAGCAGGTAGGTCAAACAATTTATTTTAAAAAACACACTGTATTCTTTGATCCTCTTCGAACCTGATGTTTTGGTGAATAAACCGTTTCTCAACTACTTTTGCTGAATATTTCAGATCAGTATCCGGAAACAGTATCTCAGACCATTTAACTTACTTTGGTGTTGAAATGGGATGCGACACACCAAGCAAATGCGGGATCATAATGGCCCCTAATCTTGCTTCGTACGGCGAAGTGGACAATTATGGTAATTTTGTGTTGTCAAGAGCTCCTTCTAAGTTTATCTTGAGAATGAAAAACGAACCAGAAATTAGCGACCAGTGATTGTACCGATCAGTGTATGTTTGTTGGTTATGTATGTTTTATCGTTTTAACTGGGTCGATGTAAATATGTTGTACAGTTACTCTGAATATTGACAGTAAACACTAAACATGTTCAAAACTTTGTTACCATTCTATTCTGAAGCTATGAATTATGCACTATTGAATGTTTGATGAAAAAAAAACGTCTCATACGTACCCTGAAAGAGGAGAAAAACACGTAAATATGAAAAATATAAAGCAGCAGAAGTAAGATCACTCTATGTTACATAAAAGCTTCTTACTCTGTTACTCCACACATGCATAACTTGATTTCAAAAACTCAATTGATTCTTAACCGGATAAAAACATAAATTAATAAATAAACATGAATTATCGCCAGTGTTTGCTGAGATATACTTGAAATGCCACATGAACTTTTCAAAATCATCCACACCGAGAAACATAGCTACAAGTAAACCTTTCTGAAGAGCATAGTATCATAGTATGTTCAAATTCAAACAAGTTTTGTTAAAGAAATAGTAGAAACGGAAAATTAGGGTTGGTCTTTACATCAGTTAAACCGAGAAAAAAACAAAAGAATTCAGAAAGGTATAAATGTATAATCACCAAGTTATATGAATTCTATAACAATTTGACCTTTTATGGTAAACAGTAGCATTTTGTAGTAAAATCTTAGGAAGAACCATTTCGGGACTTTCTATAGGCATATTTCTCTATGAGACATTATATTAAACATCATATTTCTATCAATAGAGGTGCTAAAATATATTAGATTTACATTTTAGTACCTTGGTATGTACAAGTTTCAAACTTCTAATTGTAGGGGATGTTAGAATGTATCTTTACCGGCGGTAAAAAGTTAACGGTTATGGTTGCTCAGTTGGTAAATCCATTAGTAGACAAAATGAAAATGTAAGATTAGCGGTTTTAAATCATTATTGTCAATTGAATTATTATCAAAGAAAACAAAGTGTTCATACATTACATACATAGGCACAACATAGATAATCATCACTTAGATGGCTTAACCGTAGGTGGCCTGGGTATCTCAAACCGACCCGAATTGATCCACCCTCGGTGTATCTAACGGGGCCAGCCCACTATGTTAATCAGGGATTTTCAGATCAAGGTCCGAGCGTATGTGGCTGTTTTATAATCGTATCGTGATACGGTTGCTTCTGGTGACTACTGACTAGACAGGTTAGCGAGTCCAATAAATCATTTACATAGATTGAGCCCAATAACTTTAAAGTAAGTTTGGGCTAAAGCCCAGTATATTTCGAGGCTGTTAAATTGATGTAACCGTAAACCGTCATTATAGCCCGATTCAGAACGAAACGAAAGAGAAGAAACGTTGAGAGAAATCTGCCATGAAATCTGTCAAGTAAGTAAGATTAACGACATAAATCATGTTTCATGTTGATTTAAGTTGTAAATAATCGATTTCTGTGTGCATTATATGAAATATGTAGGTATTGATTCTGTAACCGTTTGATGTATCACGTTTTATATACAAAAAGAGGTTAAGTTCTCGTTCGATTTCAGGATCGATATAGGCGTTGTTTAGTTGTGAATTTGACCTAAGTTGATGGATAATGAGTTGTATCGTGTTGAAACCTTGTTATCATGCATAATCGCTGTTTGAATCTACTGGTTTCTGCTGCGATCGACTTTACAATGACCTCATTAGTTCTGAGACACATGATTTTTCAAAGTAAATATATGGTTGGTAGTTTGTTGCATTCTAAGGATAGACTTATGAACTTTGTTTAATAAGTAACATGTATGATTGTGAATTTGTGAGATAATCAGGCATTGTGATCTGAATTTTGAAACATTGAAGTAAAGTAGTGGATAACTCATACAAGCCAGTAATAATTTTGAAAACAGTTAATGCTTCATAGCTATATATCGTATATGTATTTCACTATTTTGTAATATTTGATCTGGTTCTATAGTTATTAGTATTATTTGTCCTAAATAACTATAGTTTCTGGCCATTGCTTTTAGTTGCTATAATTGTTTCAACAGCTATATTTCCTTGTTTTCTTGCTAAGACGCATAATTTTAGTTTATATTTCACTGCTAACAGTATGGACACAAGTCACTCAACAAGAAACGGTAGGCGTATGTCAGAATTGGCTTTTTCTCATGGAGGCGCCAAGTTTAGTGAAGTACGGGACCCCATAGCAGCGATGATGTGGATTTCTCATATGGAGGACGTCTTTGAAATTATGAAGTGTGCTGATGAGGACAAGGTAATGTTTGGAGTCTCTTTGTTGAGATCAGAAGCGCGTGTTTGGTGGGATGTGGTTAAGGTTACGAGTGGGCTCGAGACTACAACTAATATGACATGGGGTCAGTTTAAGGAAGTATTCAAAGACAAGTTTTATCCGGTAAGTGTGGAGCTGAAATTAATGGAACAGTTTAGGACTCTCAAACAAGGAAGAAATGAAAGGGTGCAAGAGTATATTGCTCGGTTTGAGAAACTGTGGTGGTTCTTTGCATACTATCTTACTCCTGAAAAGAGAATGATATACCTTTTTGTATGTGGTTTGAAGGCTGAAATCAAAGACTTTATCTCAACAGAAGACATGACTACATTTGAGAACACGGTTAAGGCTGCAAGAGTAATTGAAATGATAAACAATAGGTGGTTGGAAGATCTCAAGAGATCACGCGAAAGAAGAATGTGACCATTTGTGGGAAAAGGCATGAGGGTGAATGTTGCTATGATTCAAAGGAATGTTATTGGTGTCGAAAAGTCATCTGGCTCAATAATGTTGTTCTGTTTAAAGGAAATGCTGCAAATGAGGTGGGTGTGCAATGTTTCATTCTAATGGTAAGACTTTTAGGCTTCTGTTTGTGAAATAGTATGTTAGAATGCAGGAATATATCTAGTTTTTTGTTTTGTTTTTGTTAAATGACTGAAAGTTTTACTAAAAAATACATGGTTTATGTGACAACTTGTGTGGACAAGGATCTTGGATATAACGGGTTAGAGATAAAATGCTCCAGAGAGTTTGATTCTATGTGAATTCAGTTGTGGTATCAACGAGGCCTTAATACTTTGATTTATTAGACGTACATTGGTGTGCCGTTGTCAATATGGTGTGATGTACACTAGACAAAAAATGGGTTCCAGAGAGCTGTCTACTGTTTGAAACCACTAGCCGTTTTATTATCTTTTTTTCACCTTTTTGGAGCTTTTTATGGACGAATTTACCCCCTAAGTTAATATAAATAAGTATGAGATTGTATTATTTGATTACAAGACTTAAAACACAAACTGTACTCTCTTTACAAGCGTTATGGCTTCCGAAAGTGCTCAATTGCATTCATTTAATTGGTGTTGGTTCCTTAATTGAGCTCACCGATGTAACCAAGAAGTTTTGCTGAATTTCATCATTTTGATATGTGTGAGATGTCGAACGGGTTTATAAAGTGCCTTCACAAAATTTTTCATCCCTTTTTCACTCCACAATCGAATTCCACTTTGAAAAAACAAAATAATAAAATTTTAAAGACGAAGAGAGCAAATTCCGAAGTCCGATTAATCAAGATTTTTTGACACTCGAAAAGAAGTGTGGTGGAAATATGCACCGTAGAATGTAGATTGTTTTGCGAAGCTGGTGAGTCATGAAATGATAATAAAGGGTATGTAGTTGTCATATAGCTGAGCATATTCCATGAAAAATATATAGTTTATAAGCAATATGTTGGTAACATTTTTTAGTTTGTTATTATATATGTTTCTGTTGGCAACTCATTAGTTCTTAGACTTGCATGATTTTGCAAAGTAAAGGTATAGTTTGGTAGCTTGAAAGCAGAGAAAGGTGTTAAAGTGCAGATTAGCAGATTTGAAAATACGTTGTTGCATTTTAACTTTCAAGGATAGACTTCAAATTCTTTTTACATATATGATTAATATTTTGTGTGTGTGTGTGTGTTTTTTTTTTTTGGGCAAATGGTAGGATATCATGCTGTATAATGTTAAGAATAGTTATGGTTTAAGGCCAAAGATTCTGGCTGTTGTAATTATTTCACTAGCTCCATTTTCTTGTTTTATTGCTAAGACTAAAGAATTTACTTATATTTCATGCCAACAGGATGGAAACAAGAAATGATAAACATATATCAGAAGAAGTGGATGAATCTAGTGATGCTGAGATGGCTTTATCTCATGGATGGTGTTAAGTTTAGTGACCTACGTGATTTTTTAACAAAATTTCAGTGAAGTCAAACTCCTCAAAAAACAACAATGCTTTAATTGAATTAGTAAATTACATAAATACTCATAAGTGATAGGTTTGAGAGAGGATGGAACTTCATCACGTGGGAGATGAGAGGGTTATGTTTCCTTTTCTTTTTTGTATTAGTACATTACATATTACATAAACAATCTTTACATGTTGTAAAAAGTAAAGCAAATTTAACTTTTTAAAAACATGAATATATCCTATTCTTACTCTTTGATTAATCCAAACTAATTAACATTTTGCAACATGTTCGAGTTTTAATCAAATATATTTTTTTTAAAACAAAGATTTTTCAACTAATCTAGCTTCACATTAAAAAAAATAAATCGAATAAAACTTAAACTTTAAAACAAAAGTTAATGTTAAAACCCGATCATAATCTCACACATATCACTTTACCTTTGTTTGCGTTAGGGTTGTTCAAACCGCTCGACGCTCAATGCTCACTCAACGTTCAATCGAAATTCGTTCGAAAAATGCTCGTTCGAATTTTTGCTCGGTTGTAAACGAGCTGATCGGCTCGGATCGGTTTGTAAATGAGTCAAGCACGAGCAAAGGTCCGTTCGGTTCGGTTCAGATCGAATTAATATGTATATATAGTTTATGCGTAGCACTCTAATATATTTGACCTATTATATACAAATATATAATTATATTTATGTATAATTGATAATTTAACCTAATAAGGAATTCTAATTAAACATAAAAGTGAAATCTTAAGTCGTTAAAAGATATTTTTTGATCATCTTCTATCGCCGCCATCGTTATCTGCAATATGCTCTCCGGTTTATCGGTTACACCCTTAGCTTTATTGTCAGCCATAACGTATTATCATCCATAAAAATATTATGTAATAAAACGCGGCTGATTTTTCAGTTATTAAACCTTATTCGTTGCAGTATAAATCGTATGACACCCAAGATAGCTGCGTTGTATAAATTGTTCACTGCTCGTTTGCGCTCGCTCGACGTTCGCTTGAAAATTTAACGCTCGAAAAATGTTTGTTCGATTTTCCACTCGGTTGTAAACGAGCCGATCAGCTCGATTCGGTTTGGAAACAAACCAAACACGAAAAAAAGTCCGCTCGGTTCGATGACTCGACTCGTTATCCACGACCCAAAGAGAAAAAAAAAAGATTTGAAGTAAAAAAAGGAATGCGAATATTAAATTTTGGAAGTTTGAACTGTCTTCTTCTATCCCGCTCTCACGCTCCCCTACACACACACACACACTCTCTCTCACACACATACACACTCACTCACTATATATCTATCTATATATCTGTCTATATCAACAACATATGCTTCTTGCTTAATGCATTCCAATGGAGCCCTAGCTCCACTGTTGTTGTTGTTGTATCCACACGCCATTGATAATACCTCCAACTCTCCGATCGACCTTCAATATGCAGACAGTGAGCTCATACATCTTCAATCTCTCAAACACACACACACACACACAAACATATAGCTTCAGCTTCAAAATGCAAAATGTATCTTATACTTTCGTGAATTGAATCGGTTAATCATTCCGCTTTGTATGTATTCCGTTTACGATCATTCAGCTCCGTAGATCTGCGACATTCGTTTGTTTGACCTTTTCAATTTGTAATTTCATCGTTTTTCGATTTCCTGTGGTTTTGGCATTTGATTTACGTCTTCCGAATAAGATCAAATCATTTTATTGTTTGTGTTGCTAAAATGATAATTCGTTTTTTATTTAAGGTGTTTAGTTCTATATGCTGGTTTGACTAAACCTCTGTTTTTGACTTTTTGGTAGTGCCAACTGATGCGAATAGTTAGTATAGTGACATCAACAGCGGAGTTCTGACGCTCCTTAGATTTTTTATTTCGGTAACGACATGTTTGTTGCTCTTTCTATTTTGTTTTGTACTTGTTTCATTATTTTAATACTCTTTGAACACTGGAATTAATTCGTTTTTTATGATGGCTATGGTAGACTTTTGTTGGGAAATGTGTATGTAATATACTTTGGAAGTGGTTCTTTTTATATATTTGGATAATTGTGATAGAAAATTTGAGGCTTCTTGCTTTGTTAGGATCTTGAGATCTACCTTATGTAAGGGTTTTGATTTTATATTCTCAATACATAATTGACCACTGCAGTCATAAAATCTGGAAGTCCTTTTAGTTTTGCCTTTGTTTGTAATTTGATTTGCATTAAGCTTGTGACATGTGAAATAAGAATGTCTTAGCAGATGCATTCTTTAATATACAAATGGATAGTCCTGTACTCCTGTGATATATCTAGGGCTAGTTAGTTTAGGTTCTCAAGAGTCTGTGCTAACAAATAAAAGATTTAAAGGAATTGAAATGTCAGTAATCGGTAAAGCTGATTCATTATACTGTTGTGAAGAAAGTTGATATTGGAACAGTAAAAATCCTTACAATGTACCTTGGTTTTTAATGTCATAAGTTATTAGTGTGTTTGGGGATTTTTATAACTCAGTATGTTGGTTGATGATTTATTATTTCACTATACCATATTAATAATGTCTTAGCTGTTATCTTGGGACGAAAATGACCTAATAATCTGTCTATGTAGTTCTACTAGGATAAGATGGTAAAATTTTGGTCGGTGCTCTTTTGAACATTAGTTTGTTCAAACATTTTGCAGCACCTACACATAAAAAACTATTGATGGCACTATAAGAATGTCTATTGTCACTGACATTAGTGTAAATGCTTTAGCTGCCGCATTCGTGGAAAGCAGGTTAATCTAAAATCCTGCACCAATCTTCTTCAAGGCAAAGAGAGATGAATAAAGAAAATGTACCTGCTGCTGACATCCAAAGGCCAATTGGACGGGTTACTAGAGCAGCTGCAAAAACATTGGGTGCATCAGGGGGTTTGCCACCACTGCATCCTGCAGTGAAACAGGATCACAAGCGGGCCCTTCAACCCAAAACCAAAAGAACATTATCAGATGACAAGTCTGTTGTTGTTGTTGCTCATGTTGTCCAACCCAAGAGAAGGGCAGTTCTTAAGGACATCACTAACAACCACTTTGATGAATCCAGCATAAAATTTCCCAATGGAAATAAAGTACAGGTGCGTATTTGTATCAGCTTAAATTAAACAACGATTCTATACCATGAATACATCATAGTGTATTCTTTTTATATTTGATAATTGGATATGAAGTTTATCTTCTGTTTATGTTGCTTGTTGTCAGATTAACAAGCGGGTCAAAAGATGTCCTGTCAAGAAGAATGAAAGGGTGACACAATCCATACATGCAGACACTCAGATTCAGAAGACAAATGCAAAAGCAGCAGAAAGCATAACCAAACAGAGTACACATGAATTGAGTGAAGCAAATGTACAGCTAAATTCAGAAAATGGTAAAGCAATCCAACCATATATACAAAAATCCTGGTATAGGTAGTATGCTAAATTTGAATATTGCTAATTGGACATCCAACAACACTCTGGACTAGGAACCTCATCACAGAAAAAGTCAGATTGTTTGTTTTAATTTTTGGTAAACTATGTACCAATGTCCCATGATGCGCTCAATTGCATATCAAGTCTCCTTTCATGCAAATTACTTGAAATTATTATACTTCTGCTTGGCCTAGCTGAAAAGGACAACTACTATATTATTTCAGTCAATGT
Organism: Flaveria bidentis; assembly: GCA_018326385.1. NCBI lineage: Eukaryota > Viridiplantae > Streptophyta > Magnoliopsida > Asterales > Asteraceae > Flaveria > Flaveria bidentis. Next base: position 4,222 of record BJCM01062155.1, on the reverse strand, counting down.
TTATGTTATTTGATTTTTAATCATCAACTACCAAGTTCAAAGACATGTTCATGACTTTGGGTTTTATTTAGCTTTCACCATATAAACCTGAAAACATGCTGCTGTATTTTTCACTTTACATGTTCTCAACTTCTTCAAGTAATATCCATGGACAAATCATTTTCTATTGGTTACATCTGTACACTCTTCTTTATACGTCATGTTCACAAGAATATACTACTGTTGTATCATGCAGGAGAAAGCGAGACTACTAGTGAAGTGGAAGCCTCAAATGATGAGTCCATTATTGACATTGATTCTAAGCACAAGGATCCTCAAATGTGCAGCTTATATGCTGCAGAACTATATGCCCATTTACACACCACAGAGGTATGAATAGCTATTGCCATCCATTTATTGGTTAATACCTCCCCTTTCTATGATTTTTTATATTCTCAAAAAACAATGGAACTTTTATACAAGGTGCAAGATTTATAAATCATTTTATTTCTGCTTACTACATGCATATCTTTGCTTTACACTTTTTCTATCTGAAATAATCTTTAATCTGTATTATAATTCTTTTATATATGTAAACACATCACCGACTGTCTCTTTGTCTATATATCTATATGTATGTATGTATATATGTATGTATGTATGTATGTATGTATGTATGTATGTATGTATGTATGTATGTATGTATGTATGTGTGCATGTGTGTGTTTAAAAAGAGAAAACTGAGGAACCACACTAAGATAGTGAAAGACTTTAGCAAGCCCCTGCCACTTGAAATCATAAAATAAATGTTCACTCACCTGCATATTTGTTTTCCTTGTAAATTTTACTGTACTGTTGTTTCTTTTTTCTTTTTGGGGGGAAAGAATATCTCTTATCTTTTTTACTTACTATGAAGGGCATGTTTTACCTACAGCTTAAGTGGAGGCATTGGACTGATTATATGAAAACTGTGCAGCTGGAAATCACAAAAGAAATGCGAGGCATTCTTATTGATTGGCTTGTGGAGGTTGGTGTTGGTTCAGCCCCTTTTAAAATACACACAACACACACTCACGTATTGTATGTGGAAGTAATTTTCAGAATGAAAAACTATGTTCTATTCCATAAACAAAACAAGCCTTACATAGGCAATTACATGCAACGTAAACATGGACTTAATAAACTAACAAACCGCTCTAAATCATCCTAATAAATCGGTTGACTCGACCCACTAACTAAACCCACTACTACTGTACTTGACATATTTAAAACCCATAAAATACACATGTTTAATTAAACCAAACTGCAACCCAGATGACCTGTTTTCTACCAAATATGAAGCTCCAACTTTATGACCTGTGACCTGTCAAGATTATCCCAACTGTTAGTTCTTGAGACTTCTATATTTCTATAATTACCTTTTTCTAAGATAATTAGTCCACAACCACTATATGCTTTACTTAAAAAGCATGACAAGTTTAGTATTATCATCAGTCTCTTACCATTGTTTTGCCTTAAGCTTTTATTAGTGTAGTTAACCTTACATTCTTCAATCAGTTGCTAATTACTATAGTTTGAACTCTTTATTAGTGTAGTTAACCTTATATTCTTCAATCAGTTGCTAATTACTATAATCTGAACTCTTTAGGTCTGTGAAGAATATGGACTAGCTTCAGAAACATTTTACCTAACAGTTGCTCTCATTGATATTTATCTGTCTAAGAAATGCATTGGAAAAAGAAGACTCCAACTGCTTGGTATAACCTGTATGCTTGTTGCCTCGTGAGTTCTCTTCTTTTTACTTTAGCAAGATACAAAAAACTTTTTGAAAATTTTTAAATCATGTGTATATGTTCTAAGGAAGTACGAAGAAATTTGTGCTCCACGGGTTGAAGAATTCTGTATCATCACTGATAACACCTATACAAGAGCAGAGGTATGTTAAGCACATTTCCACTTAGCATCAAAATCCACATACAAACTATAATTCAATAACAAAAGTTATACCTGCAGGTATTGGAAATGGAGTACCAAATACTGGATGTATTAAGCTTTCAGCTTTCTCTTCCAACTATAAAAAAGTTCTTGAGGTTGTAGCCTTCACCTATATCATATTAAGTACTTTTTGTGTGTCTCATATACCCAAATCCTTGCATCACAATTAGGGGCGGCAACACGACACAAAAATAATCATATTTTAGTTATCATATTTAACCTGTCTCATATACCCAAATCCTTGCATCACAATTAGGGGCGGCAACACGATGCAAAAATAATCATATTTTAGTTATCATATTTAACCTGTTTAAAATATGTTTCCCTTTTCTTTATCATGATGAACATGCCAACTTGTTAAACCCATTATGACAACCTGCCAACATGTTTAGCACGTTAACAACTTGATTACAACCTGCCAACCCATAAACTTGTTTGTCATGTTTAGATAAATGGATTACATTGGGTTGTGCCTAGGTAACACAATTTTATGTGTATATGGTTAGGGTCGATGACTTTGACTTGGATAACATATTGACTGTGTTTGGGTTTGACTATTTAACAACCGCAGACCCGCCAACCTGAAATGATAGGCTCCCTAAATTCACAAGAGTGTGACCCACACAAAATGGAAATTGAAATTGACTATTGGTCTTTCCATGCTAATTATTCAATTTCATTTCTCAGGAGATTCCTTTTGGCAGCTCAAACTTCTTATAAGGTATTTAGAATACAACGGTTAGGAATCATTTGCGATATACAGTATTATGAAATTGATCAGTGGAGTAAAATTATACATTACTTTCAACTGCAGGCTCCAGTTATAGAATTGGAGTTTCTAGCTAATTATTTGGCTGAGCTAACTCAAATCGAGTACAGTTTCATAAAGTTCCTACCATCCCTTATTGCTGCCTCAGCTGTATACTTAGCAAAATGGACACTTGATCAAGATGAAGATCCATGGGTCAGTGTTTGTTCATATTTACTATTTCCTGCTTACATTTATCAGCAAGTTTTTATAAATTATCATAGTTATTATAAATGATTGTACTCAATTTCTTAGTCAAATCACAAACATCATAGCTATTCAAGATAAATCTTCTTGATTTGCTTAGTTAAATCACAAATATCATTAACTCTTCAATTTCTAGCAGAATCCTACATTAGAACATTATACTAGTTACAAGGCCCCGGAGCTAAAAGTTACGGTTCTGGCCCTCCAAGATCTGCAACTTAACAATTCTAGCTCCCTGCGTGCTATACGTGAAAAGTACAAGCACCATAAGGTAAATGTTATGTTAAATGACTTTATATTCATATCATCATCATCATCTAGTTAGATTATATTATGGTCTGATAAGTGATAACCGTTATTTTCATTGTGACAGTACAAAAGTGTTGCAAAGTTAATCTCCCAGAAACCTGTGAAACCACTATCCTGATGTTTGTGTTGCTGATATCTTGACCAGCAATGAGATTAATTATTTTCTGGTTCATGTTGTAAGTGGTAATTAACCACCTGTTGTATTCAATTATGGTACTTGTAGTTGTTTGCATAATGTCACAACTGTCAGACATTCTATGTGACATTATATATCCTAGGAAGTAGCATTATCAAATCTTCAAGTATTATTTGAAACTTTATGTTACGTTTTATTTAAATGGGATAATTTGATTTGTTCTACCTTTATACTTTTTTGTTTGGAAAAGCCTGTAAGCCAATAGGAATGTGTTCAAATATTAGTGCAATATGCATCCTAATAATTTGTCTTTTAAAATAACGACTATAAAAAATAAGAGAAAATACTACAATTTGAACTTGTTTAAAAATATACATAAATATAAAATTCAAAGCCACAAATACTAAATATATTGGATTTTGAAACCTATTTGGTTTCAGTGAAATTTATATCGGAGTGTATATAAAAAAAATAAACAATATATATTTAGATTTTTTTAATAAAAGTTAGAGTTAATTACGCAAATGGTCCTTGTGGTTTATTGAAAATAACAGGTTTGGGTATTAAGAGTTTTTTGTAACAAGTATGGGTATTGTATTTTCAATTTGTAACGAGTTAAGGTATTAACACTAACAGACGTTAACTTTTCAGTTAAATCTAAGGGCATTTTCGTCATTTTCCCTTTACAGGGACTATTTATGTAATTAATACATAAAAAGGTCTGTTTGTGTAACTTTATATATACATATAGATATATGAATGCACAAAGACACACACTTCTTATAATC
>BJCM01062154.1:0-15886 GCA_018326385.1 Flaveria bidentis | reverse complement strand
TATATATATATGAAAGATTTATATTATATATATATTAAAGTTAAAATAAAAATAAAAATATAACAATAGACTCATAGAGCGTAGTGTGGGGTGGAGTGGAGTCGTTTTCGTTGTAGTAGGCCCAAGAAAACGGCTGATTTGGTTTTATCCCGACCCACTAAGGTTTTGCCAAGTCATGAAAGCAATTGCACGATGTCGTTTTCCTATGACGACTTTTCTTCACCATTCCTCTTGCACTTGGTTTTTAAGAGGCCACGTCCACCTTTATTATTTATTATTTTTACTTTTATTATTATTATTATTATTATTATTATTATTATTATTATTATTATTATTATTATTATTATTATTATTATTATTATTCTCAGATCTCAATCTCATAATAATAATTAAGAACCCATGTCCCATGGCCATACACCAAAATAGACCAAAAGTTAACATGAAACATAAGTATATTTAAATTTACGGGTTTGATTATTTTATTAATATATATTTACTCTTCACACATAGAAACTAATTTTAAACATGTATTACATATGTTGAACAAGATTTTTAACATAAATATAAAATAGTAATCTGTTTAAAAACAAAATAATTACCCTGATATGCCAATATCAATGGAAAAATATTAAATAGATATGGATTCGAAATAAAATTCCAACTTAAAGAACTTTATATATAACTAATGAATATGAAATGTATTGATGGAAATCATGTTCGTCTCACTCATATGAATTTCTATTTTTAGTTTATTAATTGCACTCACTTTATATATTTAACTAGTTTTACTAAACTCGTGTATTACACGTGTGAATAAATTAAAACTAAATAAATTAAATTTTTATTATTTATATAATGATATTCAAAGATAGATATGATTCAAAATTTTCTTATTACAAATAGAGTAATTATATTATTTTAGTATAATTTTTTTTAAATATCATTTTAAAAAACTTTCTTATTGTAACTCCTATTTTAATTACTTTTTGTTTATAAAATTTTATTTAAAAAAAATTAATTTTAAATATTTTATATTTTTAAAAAGTCGATGTTGTGGAAAAGTTTCTTGTTTTTATAAACATTTATTTCTTTAGAAATAAAATTAATAAAAAGATTTATTTTTTAATTTATTAAAAAACTATTTTAATCTACGAACAATTAAATAATATTATTAATAATTAAATAATATTATTTGTAATTAATATGATTATTTAATAAAAGATAGAAACAAAAAAAATATAACGAAGATTAATCTAATGTTGACACGTGTCTCCATAGTTATTATGCTATTAGAGTAGGAAGATTTAAGTTTAATCATCGACATGATTCTAAGAAAAGGTGAGCTATTGATAAATCATCTTACACCCTGAATATTAACAATTATAGTTTAACAATGATATTATTTATTTTTATATATAATTTTAAATTTTATAACTTTTATTATCATATATTTATTTAAACTCTAATACTTTGTTGCAATATATTTATTTTTACTTATAGTTACATATGCATTAAATCACCAATTGAGTTTGTATAATATTATTATATATTTTGTTTAAATTAAAATACTTTGCAATATATTTAGTATTATTTATATTTTCATAAACCTTAAACCACAAATTGAGTTGTATATTAATATGTTGATGATAAATTTGTAGAGATAAAGATAAACTAGTAGGTTATGGCTCCCATGATGCAACAAGAAACCTTTGTTGCACTCCTAAGATATAGATAAAATTTATCATGAAATACATATAAAAATATAAATATTATAACAACATGTTAGAATTTCACAACGAATTATATGTCAAAAGTGATTAATAAACAAGAGGTTCTTGATTCATATGCTGAGTAATATTTTTTTAAAAATAAATTGTACTTTACAAAAAAATAAACGGTCGTTTACACTATAAACTGTAGTTTACAATGTCTGTAAACGATAGTTTACAGATCCATATACTGTAATTTAGAAGAAGATAGTGTATTAAACATATAACCTATTAACACATTGTTACAAAGGTAAAACACTAAAATATTTATTTTTCACTTGGATTGTGATAGAAAGTAATCAAACGATTCAAAGAATAATAATTTATTCATAGGCTTCAGAGATTCAAAATATGAACCAAAAGATTCAAGGAGTAATTGTTATTTACAACGGAAAATCAATCTAGTTAAATATTAGAAGAAAAAAATGAATCTTTTGTGGTAGGAAAGTGTCATCCTCACTAATTAGAATAGAAGAGTTGGGGGATGTGAAGTTATTAATAAAAAAATTTGGGTTTTGTATATAAATTATATATAGTATGAGGAATAAAAATGAAAAAGAAAAAAAAACATATTAATCTTTTGTGGCAAACTTATAAAATTACTTAGTTTTGTGGCAAACTTATAAGAATTTCAAAACTTTAGTATTTTCCCTTTTAATCTTCAAATTATCTTTATTAAAATAGTAATATAAAATTATATGTAAGACATCATATATCAAAAACTATAAACAATTAAACTATGTGGGTATAAAGTTTAAAAATACGCGTGTCATTGAGATAGTAAGAGTTGTAGCATAATATGCACTTTTGAGTACTTGCTCCATGATCTTCTATATATCTATTAAGTTAGTATCCCGTGTATTACACGGTTTGAATAAATAAAATAATAAATAACTACTAATAAAAATTTATGAATTATAAAATCATGGTTGAAGATAAATAGGATTATAATTGCATATGAATAGTTATTTCAAGTAAATAAACAAATAGATAAGTTATAAATGGATAGATATATAGATAAATAGATAGTCTAGAAATTCATTTATTAAACGGATTATAGTTAGTAATAAACACAAAAATTTACAGTACGATATTTTAATATAAGATATGTATGAAATTATATATACGTACTTGTTCAAGAGATAAAACAATTATATTATTTTAAACTCTATTATCTAAATAGTTTCATTTTTAAATATTTGTTTTAAGATTTTTTATAAAAATTTATTGTTTATAAAAATATTGTTTATAAAAAACTCATGTTTCTAATTATTCTGGTTGTTTTAATAAAACCGCTTTTAGAAAATTTCATATTTTTATAATTATTTTAAAAAAATGACTGATTTAAAAAATTTTATTTCAAAATGTTCAATGTTTTAGAAAATATATGAATTTTAATTTTTTTAGTAAAATTTATTTTTAAAAACATAGTTTGATTTTAAAAAAATATAGATGAGAGAGAAAAAACATATCAAATGACCAAATAATTTTTATAAAAAAAAGAAATTGTTTAAATGTTTAAATTACTTTAATACATTTTAGAGAGAAAATAAAGTAAGGATGTTTAAAAAAATAACAAATGTCAAAAATATGATTTAAAAAGATAACAAGTGGCAAAATAAATCGTCTTTTATTAGTATCTATAGATATAGATACAAAAGGAAATCATTTAACTTAGTGAATTATCATCTTTGTATAATTGATATTTCAAACTTGAAACAAATATAAAAATATTAGCTGTTTGGTCACATCGGCCACTTGAAATCATTGTTCCCTATTTGGATCCGATTTAAAATTAATAATATCACTTTTTATGGGCTCGTTTATTGTTAAAAATACCATAAAGAAATATGAAATTTTGAGGATAAATATGAGGAGTTGATGCCTATCCATACCATACTATTTGCAACGAACAAAATATTTGCCAAAGTTTGGGAGACTTTCTTAGATTGGCCAGTTGGGTTGTGGAGCTCATGGGCTTGATTGTGACTCCCACAATTAAGCAGTCAAGTATAAAGTTTGACCGAATATGATGACCAATTAAACTCCGTTCGTGATTTTATTTTATAATGAAAAGTGTTTTATATGATTTTTAACTTGGTTTACTTCAACTGAAATCGTTATGTAATGGTACCAACAAAAGTGGATAACTAATTGGCAAATTGCGATTCAATCCCGATTGGTAAAGTTTCACGATATAATAAAGTTTTTAAAAATAACATTAACAAATCACGAAAATAATTAGATTTTGAGTTTAATCTAAACATGTTCAAGTTAAAAACAAGCTTGTCTTTATCTTATTTAATAAAACTAGTCATGTTTGGTTTTGATTGTAAATAAACTATTTGATATGTCAAGTCATCTATTTTCTTAAAATATAAAATACACAAGGTAAACTCATTTATAACTTTATAACAATTTGTTAACATGTAAACCCGAGTTTACACACCTTTAACTTGTTTGACTCTTTTACATAAAGGTTTAACTAAAAATTGGTGGTGTTACACGTTTTTAAAGTTCGCTTTTCTTAATAAATAGATGGTTTTAAATCACATATGACATGAAGGGTCTTCTCTAAAACCTTATCATAAATTGCCTTGTCACACTTTCTTAGAATGCGCGTATGACGCGTTTAATATTACAGTTTTGATTAATTTTATAACATATGACATGAAGGGTATTCTTTAAAACCTTGTCATAAATTGTGTTGTCACCCTTTCTTAGAATGCGCATATGACACGTTTAATATTACAATTTTGATTAATTTTATAACATATGACATGAAGGGTCTTCTCTAAAACCTTGTCATAAATTGCATTGTCATACTTTCTTAGAATGCGCGTATGACACGTTTAATATTACAATTTTGATTAATTTTATGAAATTTTGTTTTTATTAAAAGGTTAGTAAGGAAGTTAAGAATACCTCAAAAGGAAGGCTTGTTGGTTAAAATCAAGTGTGTTTTAATATAAATTTAGGATTCTAAAGTATTGTTATAAGACTCAATGGTGTTTAAAGGAGCAATGTATTTTTAAATCAATGAAAACTTACTTTAAATTTAAAATTTTATATTTACAAAATATTTATTAACTAATAATAGTTTAGGTTTTTAAAAATCTATATTTATAGAAAAGTTTAGAGTAAAATATCATATTTACAGAAACGCCCTCTGAACTTAACATTACAAAAATAGTCCTTAGTATGGTAGAAAGACAAACCTGTAGTTAACGAAGAAACTTAACGCTTGTTATTCTAAAAGATAAAATTATGTTATAAAAAATAAGCGTAAAAGATTATTAAAATGTTTTTATAAAAAGTGACAATACCTACAATTTTCTACACACTTAAAGTATGTTTTATGTAATCTTGCCTAAAATAAATAACTATTAGAATGTATTTTCTAAATATATTATTTTAATGCCATTAAAATAAAGTTTGACAAATCTACGTACATTTCAAACTTTTCAAAGTATTCAAATTTATATTGATTTGAATTGATTTTAAGACTAAAATTAAGATATGGTCGAGGAAAATTAGTATGACGATGCAATTAAATGATTAGCTTCTTAACTTATTAAGTGCGTGACAAACCGTTTACTTGTCAAAAGTTTTCGATAAGACTGGAAAATCGAATACTAACGTGGACAGGAAGTATAGTCTTACATTACATGGACATTTATTTTTATTATTAGAACATTATTTTTAATTTTTATTTTTTTATATGTCTATATGTATGGATAAAGAAAGACAAGGAAAAAGTAACGTCTCAAAATTCTAGTGTTTTTATTAATAACAAACCTGATATATTAGAAATGACGCTACTTCCCATTGGGTAACAGTCAATCATATTCCTTTTATAATTAAAAATCCAAGATTATATTTAAAAGAGGTTTAATCACAAAAATATAAATAGACAAATTACAAATGTAAAATCATGTATTAATTATTTATCATCAATCACTTTGGAATACCTAATTAACTACATATGTGTTTATCACTTATCAAATCCTATTTAAAATTTTATCTTTCTTAAGAACATAATACAAGTTATTTGAAAGGACAAGGAATATATAAAAATACATTATTATCCTTTAGAAATCATAAGGATTGTTAATGTTAATGTTTTATTTAACACAATATATAATTATAATTTATTAATGAAATTAGCTTCTCACATATGGACCAATCTCACACCTTGTTATGTCATCTATGTGCCACCTTTGCAAGAATAACCATGTATGTATTGTCATATTTTGCAATCACACTTCTTTCAGTCCAACCTTTTGTTAGACTGATTATGATATATACGGCTTTGAGATTTTAACTGTAGACCTATATGGTCCAATGGTAATTGATATCTCTTGTTATGCTAGTACAATACGGAGTTTCTATTAAGTTGATTATGATTTCAAGCTTCTAACGCAATTATATATGATTTGTATGTTGATAGATGCGGAAGCCAGAAGATGATTGAAAATTGAAAGGCATATATAAAATAAAACCAGCTTTCTACAAACATACTTTGGAGCTTTAGCTTTCTAACTGAACGAACCAAACTAAAATCCATCCATATTAAAGCAATCAAATTAAGTTTTTTTACTCATATATAATATAACTCTTTAGTATCCTAAGCAACCAACTAACACAACTAACCAGTCTTTACATTGTGCATTCCAACACATAATTGGTATCTTCAATTTTCTGATAAAAAATTTAAATTCATAGCTATTTTACCATTGCAATAAATAACTAAATCATGATCTATCATTATAAGGGTACCCCAAGTAAAACATTAAACTTAATTTTGATTTTATTTGAAGACATGCAGCTTAAGTGAAACTACAAACTTGATGGTATTGTGAGCTAACATTATTGAGATATGTTAAAAAAACATTCATTTCCAAGTGGTTGAATATTTAACTCTCATGCTAATTGAAAAATAAACCACAGTAATACTTAATTTGTATACCATTTAATAATTTTCTCAAAAAACTACTACAGAATTTATATTCTAACAAGATATGTTTTTGGAGGGACATATAATAATTTATCATGAAGTTTTAGTTAACCGCTTCTATCTCCATTTAAATAAAATTAATTTTCAATAAGTAAATTAAATAAATAAATATTTAAAATATAAATCTTATTATTAATAAAAGTTTTTTTATTAAAACAAACTAAATTATAACATTTTTGTTGTATCTTATCTTAAAGTATAATTTCATAATTTTTTATTTTTATAACTTATTTTTAATTCTTTAAATTTATTATTTTATTAATTGCTAAGGACATGTAACATACAAAATTTTTATTAACATAATGATTTTAGCATTTTGAATATTTTTAAAAGATGTAATACATGAGTTTTTAACTTAGCATATATCAATACATTATGTTTTTAGTTTGTTATTTAGTTTATTTTAATTTAAGCCCATCTAATCCAACGAGAAAAAGAAAAGAAAAGAAAAGAGGGGAAATAAAAAACCTACCCAACTTGTCTTGTAATTTCGTGCCGTTTAGGGTTTCTTCGGGGGAGAAGGTAAATTTTAAGCACGCAAATCGATTAGAATTCAGTTGACTCGAGTGTGTATATGTCCTACTTGAAGCCGATTTCCGTGTTGACCAACTTGTTGGTGTTTCCCATGATTATCAACTTCCAGTTCATTAATATTGGATATCGATTGATGTATATATGTATTCAGGAATAATTTGCTCGTATTTAATTTGTTGTTGTTAATACATTTGGATATTAGAAGCAACCAGGAGGCCTAAGCTTGGTTAGTCTAATAAGTATATATTTGATATAGTATTTGTGTACAACTGGAATGTTACAGGGTAAGTTTGGTTGTTGTTTGTTGCTTGTTTATGACTTAAAAGTTGTTTTTTCTATCCAAAACAAAGGGCAAATTGCCTCTCTGTCTCCTACTTATTGCCGTAGATGTTTTATATTAATCAAACCGTGTGCTCATCGATTTTAATGAGAGATTAGGAGAAAGTAATAATTAATCGTTTTGGCTGAGCTTAATGTTTTAAACTTGTAAGAGAAAATGATTAATTTAATTTAGTATGAGCAAAATGGTAGTTACTTTAAAAATTAATTTGGGCGGGTGAGAAATGTTGCAGATATATGGGCAATAATAGATGACATGGTGACCGAACCGTGTATCATAATTCATATAATATAATAATTTTATTCTTCTTCCATTCCATGTGTAAATCTTGTTGATTTATTTCCTTAATTTTTCTTTCTCATGTGAAAGCCACCTGCAGATTGTGCGAATCCCTTCCAAAATCAATGATGCTCCCAATTTTACAACCCCAAACCCTAATTAACCCTCACTCACGACTCCGTTCTAGAATACCACCACCACAATTGAATAATTGATTGGCCGCTATAACCCTCAACCTCTGTTCTGCGTTTCAGGTAACAAATCGAACCGTCTCTCTGTTGAAAGTTGAAATAGCCATTAGCCACTTCCATTCTTATATAAACTGCTTCTGTGATTTGCCAAAACCTTTTTCATCAGCAACTACCCTGCAAGTCCAAAACAACTCTAGTTAGTCTTGACTCTTGATTGATTGAGCCATTTGGACATTACATTGGATATATTTGTCTTTTAAATTTTGATATGCTTTGGACCAGCTATGAAGGCATTCATGGGATCCAAGTCCAAAAAGGATGAGTATCCAGCATTCACGGTTGTACACTAACCTTACCTTTCCCTGTCACTACTATGCAGGATCATGTGTTTCAATTAATATGTTTTCTTATTGTTTTAGAACTTCACCATCAAGGTGCATCTTAAAAACTCATGGCAAGATACGGTGAACATGGTCGTCAAAAGTCTTCAAGGTATGTTTCTATTCTTTCAAAAAGTTACTCTTTTATTTTAATGATGATTATTGTTTGTCCCTAAGATTTTATGAATTTCTCCAAGCAGGAGTAACTACATTCAAAATGCAGGACGATGGCAAGATTAATATTTCAGGTTACATTGACCCCGCCCGACTTTTAAAAACTCTTAAGAAGGCTGGAAAAAAGGCAGAGATGGTGCATTGGCAATACGGTGAATGTTCAAACAACTTGTTTGAAAACACACAACAACCTGTAATTGACAACGCAAAAGAAGCGGGTGCCCATCACTTATATCCAAGTTATGGATACGGATACGGATACGGATACGGATACGCGTGTGGGAACAATTATGGTTATAACTACGATTATCCGACATATGGAAGGAACTATGCCTACAACCATCTAGAATGTTCCGGAAATGCAGAAGATTGTAATGGACATCATCTGGAACAACCAAAGACTTCAGATAAAGCCTCTTTTAGTATCCCCAAAAAGATTACGAGTTCTAAGAAAGACCAGATACAATGTGAAAACGTTCCAAAGTGCTGCTGTTTGATGTGATTGAATTTAATTATAGGACAAAATGCCTTTTATTTTAAGGTTTTATTTTAAATATGCCTTTCAATTTTCAATTGGCTTCTGCATCTATCAACATCCAAATCATATATAATTGTGTTAGAAGCTTGAAATCATAATCAACTTAATAATAACTCTGTATTGTACTAGCATAACAAGAGATATCAATTACCATTGGACCATATAGGTTTGCGGTTAAAGTCTCAAAGCCGGTGTGATTGCAAAATATGACAATACATGCATGGTTATTCTTGCAAAGGTAACACATAGGTGACATAACAAGGTGTGAGATTGGTCCATATGTGAGAAGCTAATTTCATTAATAAATTATAATAATTATATATTGTGTTAAGTAAAACATTAACATTAACAATCCTTATGATTTCTAAGGGATGATAATGTATTTTTATATAGTCCTTGTCCTTTCAAATAACTTGTATTATGTTCTTAAGAAAGATAAAATTTTAAATAGGATTTGATAAGTGATAAACACATCTGTAGTTAATTAGGTATTCCAAAGTGATTGATGATAAATAATTAATACATAATTTTACATTTGTAATTTGTCTATTTATAGTGTTTTTTTTTAATATTAATTTTCCTATAGGTTGAAGATAAGGTCCTTAAAATATCATCCAAATTAAGCAAAACGCGTGTGAAGAGAGAAAGAGAAATTGAAGTTGTCATTCAAAGCATCAAGTGAAGAGAATTGTACCAACAAAAGAAATGCATTATAGGCTACAAACCCAATACTCACCTGCACACCACCAAACGCCAAAAATGATGTACTAGTATCAATGCAATTGTAGCAAAAAAGAACGGGTTCAATCACATGATGGATATATATGATATATATATATATATATGATATTTATATATATATATATGTGTGTGTGTGTGTGTGTGTGTGTTTGATGGGTGCCGGCTGCATCTAGCAGGAAAGAAGAGATCGAGTAGTAGAAATGGCAGAATACTGTGTGACAGGCGGAACGGGCTTCATAGCAGCTTACCTCATCAAATCGCTGCTCGACCAAGGTCATACTGTTCGAGCCACCGTCAGGGATCCAGGTACACCACATCTCACAAACCATCAAATTATTCTTAGAAAACTTGTTAATACTAATACTAATCTTTATAAGCCTCTAAACAAATCATCTACAACTTTTTCATCCTATTATTTAATTTAGCTCAAGATTATATTACTTTGTTGAAAAAGCTAAGCATGAGGAAGAACTATAAGGCAGATGTTTCTGTCAAAAGACCATGAACTAATTACTGTCTCCTTCCAAGATATATATAATGTTTCATTTGTACTTGGGAAATTAAGAACCACATCGATACTGGTTTAGCCAACCTTCTTGACTTCCATCAGAACCATCAAGTTATAAAAATCAAAGATCTTGAATCAATGGGTCTCCTTGACAATGCACAAAGTAAAGCAGATATTTCAAACAATTCTTAATCTGGGAAGTCCAATGAAAACTACACCACCTTTTCTTTTGTTAAAGGGTAGATGCACTCAATTTTTCTTGCAACAGCATATTTATTGTACTAGGGCACCATCCTTTTAGTCTTTCCATTATACTGTCAACTTTTATACTATTTCCCAAGAATAAATGAATCAAAGATTGAAAGATGATTAAATTATACTTGAACTCGATAGAAATTACATGAATTCATCATCATCGATTTGTTTACGTTGACCCATATATACACATTGCACTAGAGTTTCTAAGATAGACATGTAAACTAAGGACCCTTTGACTTTACAATAATACAAAATGTACGCAAACTATAACTTATCATTATTTACTTATTTGACACGTAACTTCAAATCAAACTTGTATCCAACAATCAAGTCCAACATGTACTTCCTCTATGAATGTTATTTTGGCAGCAAAATGTCATACTTGTTCTTTCTAGATAATAACACAATGTTAATTTTGATGTGTACCATAAGTTAATTTGAGCTAAAAAATGCCATCGAAAAGTTTTACAACATTCATTTCTTTAGATTGTAGAACTATTCATGGCAAATTGACAATATTTTGAAGGCAACAATTTAGCCTAAAAATTACTACTTAAATTGGAACCAGATAACATCATTCGGGATGGATTGTTTGGATTTGGTTATTAGTGATTCTCATCATACGTCGAGTGTATAAAAAAGTTGTCATCAGCTCATCACTAACGAACTTCCATGTTTAATTTCATTATTATATGTTTTGTTAATGGAATCTTTACATGTTAAATGACTTAAATGCTATTCAATCCAATGCAAGATGGAAAAAACAGATAAAGTAAAACTTATTATTTCGTGTTTGCAGTTCAAATCAAATTACATAATATTAAATAATAAATTATCATTTATTGGTTGAAATAGTCTTTTAACATTTTTCGGTCAAACTAGGCTCCCCTTGTTCTCCAAATAACATACATGCTAATTTGTGACAAGAGAACAAGGGAAAGAACAATTTGAAAGAGAGAACATTAATCCTTTCAACCCATTGATAATTTATAGTCATGGAATCCACATATAGTCATGAGTATAACAGTGTGATTGACAAATTTCTTAATTCTCAATATGTAAGTGCAAAAATGTCAAAGCAGAGCTGTATTTTTTTTTATCTATTCTGATTCAGGATGGCCATTTATTTGTGCGCAACCACAAATATCATGACAATTTGATGACATTTTACACAATTATTTCTTCTCACATTTTGTCAGAACATATCGAGAAAGTAGGGTACCTGTTGGAGATGAAAGGGGCCCAAGATAGACTAAAGCTTATGAAGGCTGATCTCATGGTAGAAGGAAGTTTTGACCAGGCTGTAGATGGCGTTGATGGGGTTTTCCACACTGCATCTCCTGTGATTGTTCCATATAACAATAATATCCAAGTAATTTTAAACTTCAAATTTGCATCAATATAAAAAACCTGTATTTTTTATAAAAAAAATTCTCCATCCTTTCCAATATCATAGCTGCAGTTTTACTTTCAAGATCAATCTACCACTTCTAAAGTTCAAAATTGATATAAATTCCCTTGTAACTTATAAGACCTCCACTTTCACATGTGAACATCTTAATAACTTTAGTCCTACTTTATATATCCAACTGAGATTTAATAATAAGATACTACAAACATAACAATACTATCTTTTACAGGAATCACTAATTGATCCATGCATAAAGGGAACCTTGAATGTGTTGACATCATGCAAAAAAGCCAAAAGTATCAAAAGGGTAGTGTTGACCTCATCCTGCTCTTCGATTAGATATCGTTATGATGTCAAACAAATTTATCTTCTTAATGAATCGCACTGGAGCGACACTGAATACTGCAAACAGTACAATGTAAGGAACATTTATAACTTAAAAAAGTTAAGTAGTCTTAATAATCATGATCTGAACAAAGTTATGTTGTTGATTACATTCAGCTTTGGTACGCATATGCAAAGACAATAGCAGAGCAAGATGCATGGAGAGTAGCAAAGGAGAGTGGGATTGATCTTGTCGTTGTAAACCCTTCATATGTGGTAGGCCCGTTGCTAGCACCACAGCCTACAAGTACACTTCAAATGATACTTGCCTATGTTAAAGGTAACAAATATACTATTTTGGATTTTTGGGTTAGTACATTACTTACAGTGATTGATGCTTTAAACTAGAGATGGTAAAATAAGGATGTTGGGCAACAGGTAGGATTTACACTAGAGATGGCAAAAGCTAATAACTTTTACTAATTTAGATGTTGAATTGCATGAACTTTTTCATATCAGGGGCAGTAGAAGAATACCCAAACATGACAGTAGGATTCGTGCACATAGATGATGTGGTGGCAGCTCATATTTTAGCAATGGAGAACAAAGAGGCTGCAGGCAGACTCATATGTTCAAGCACAGTGGCTCATTGGTCTGAGGTCATTCAGATGCTTAAATCAAAATATCCATCTTATCCTTGTGTAGACAAGTAAGCATTACATATATCTCCTATTACACCATAAATCGAATCTTAGATGCTGAATGTTACTTATCGAATATATGTGAATGAATATCATCAGGTGTAGCAGTGAAAAAGGGAATAACAACCCACATAGCATGGATAGCAATAAGATATTACAACTGGGATTGCCTCCACTGAAAACACTTGAGAAAATGTTTGATGATTGCATCATAAGTTTTCAAGAGAAGGGATTTCTGTGAAGTTTATCATAATTAATTATGTAATAATCTCCTACAAAAATCATATTGCTTTTGGTATATGTAGTGAGTGAATCTTTTTTTCATTTTATAATATAAAAACGCTTCCATTCAAGATACAGATTTCTGATAACTTAACATGGTGTTGGATGTGCAAAGTAGGACTCTGGTGTATAATCTAAATGAATTCAACAATCCATGACATCATTAGTAATATTAGATGTGGCAGGAAAAAACCACAAGCTTTTCTTTGCTTGTGTTGTAACAATCGGTTAACATGAATGAAAGATCAACGGTCAACTAAAACTGAAATATTTATTACTTTTTATGGCATCAAGAAGACCAACGAACAAAACAGAAAATACAACAACTCAAATATTAAAGTTTCCAACTTGTAAAGTAAAAAGTACAGATGGGAGAACATGACTACATTGAACAACAAATTCAAAAAAACGAAAAGAAGAAGCAAAGACTGCAGCAGAATTAAAACATGTACATTTGCTCAGTCGGCAAGTGGGTATTTGATAATTGGAGTCAGGTAAACATGCTCTTTGTCATGGTTGATCAGCAGATGATGAGGTGAGGTCATCATCCAGTCTGCTAACTAGACCCAACAATTTCTTTTGTATATCTGGTCATGAGGTTTGACTCCAATCACAATCTCGCAGACAGTTTGGCGTTTCAGATGATGAGTCGGTGGCTTCTGGGTCGGAGCAGATGAATCGAATTTTGCCAAGGTTTTTGCGGTGACTTGGGATTCTTCTTCTTCTCTTCTTCTTAATCATCACAGGTAATCACTAAAACTGCTCTAAGAACAATGAAGAAACAATGAAACCTGAAGCCATCTTCTAATTGTTTGATATTATAATACATTAATGTATTGTACTCAGTAAGTTTTGAATAAAAGTTTTCTTCCGCCGTAAGTTGTATCGATTGTACACCCGCCCGGTTACGAGTGGGGTGTTACATCAATCTTGGTTTAGATGAGGATTGTAGATGATTTGGGAAATCGTCAATTTTCATGTGTGGGAAGTTATACCTTGAATTGCACTTGAATATGTTAAAATAAACTTAAATTTTTCAAAAATATGAATTTGTTGGGCTATCCGCACCCGGCATATCACACACTGGTCACCGTATAAGTCCTCCAACTTTATTAAATTTTAAGCAAATATGTCAATTAATATGCTATTGATAAGCTCATTAGGGTAACATACGCCCCTCCCCGGCATATGATACACCAGATACCTTGTTTCCTCTTTGTTTTCTGCAACTTTTGATATGTACATGTTCAACATTTGTTTTTTCATATTCTGCTTATTTTGTCTCAAATTAAAGCTCTATTAAGTTGTAAATGTCTGTGAAACAAAACACAAACAAAGTCATCTTGTTCCATAACAATCATGATGTAAAATCAAGTACTTGAGTATGATAAACCTAAGAATATTGATATGTGATCAATGATGCTCGTTGCAACGGCTTCGTTTAATTACATGATGTATTGTCTTCTTTTGAAATCCTTGCTCCTTTAATTAAGATAGTAAGAATGATGAGCAACAAGGATGATTGGATTATGGATTCTTTTGCGAAATTTTCAATGAAACAACTTTGTTGTTTGTTCATGATAAAATATTTATGTTAGTTCTTCACAAAAATCTAGTTTAATCATGGAGACTAGATTCACGAACTAACAAGTCCAGGGATGAAATTGTTCGCGTATGAAAGTTGATGTTATCGATTGAGTAAAAAAGATAGTAAAAAAGATAGATGATGATGATAATAATAATGATAATAATGATAATAATAATAATAATAATAATAATAAAATAATAATAATAATAAATAATAATAATAATACTAATAAATAATAATAATAATAATAATAATAATAAAATAATAATAATAATACTAAATAATAATAATAATAATAATAATAACAAGAACGACGATGACGACGACGGCGACGATGGCGGTGGTCGCTTTCTTATTAGACATGGTGCCCACGGTGTTATTTGAAAAACCGTTTATGCTTGATGTTTATTTTTTTATTTGGTACGTCGATGATGATGGAGTTTATCCCATTTGAGACTCCTAGCTTGATGTTCGTCTTAGTTTATTATACATTCTCATCTTCCTACTATAATAAAAAAATATATTGGATGACACGTGTTAATACTATAATCATCATTACCAAAAATTTCCCGCCTCTTCCTATTAAATAATTATCTTAAATACTAATAATATTATTTATATCTTTTTTAGATTTAATAAATTAAGAAAGAGATCTATTTGTTATTGTTATTTCTACATAATAAGGAAATTTTTAAAAATGACATTTTATATGGTTTGTTTTAAAACAAAATATTTATTTTTATGAAAAAAATTATTTTTTTTAAAGTTGATATATATGTTTTATTATTATAATCATCTCTCGTACGTAATTTCAGTCGCATCATATTTAAGAATATCATTTTATATTTAAT
>BJCM01062153.1:0-16984 GCA_018326385.1 Flaveria bidentis | reverse complement strand
CACCAAGATCTACAATGATTAGAAGACTAATTGAAAACACTCATGGATATCCATTGAAATATCAAATGATCCCATAATCAAATAAAATTCATTTGTGTATATTTTGTTCTCTTGGAAAATTAATTAAAAGACATTCACATGTAAAAAGGAATCAGCTCTTTTTCTTGAAAGAATTCATGGAAATATAAGTGGGCCAATTTATCCACGATGTGGACCTTTTAGATAATTTGTAGTTTTGATTGACACATCAAGTAGATGGTCTCATGTCTCTTTGTTATCAACTCGTAATTAGCATTTGGGAAATTTCTTGCACGAATTATCAAATTACAAGCACATTTTCTTGATTATACTATTAAAAGGGTGAGACTTGATAATGCTGGTGAATTCACATCATATGCTTTTAATGATTATTGCATGTCTTTAGGAATTATTATTGAACACCCTATTGCTTATGTACACACATAAAATGGCTTAGCTGAGTTGTTAAATAAACGTGTAAAACTAATAGCTAAACCAGTAATAACGAGGACAAAACTCCTTGTGTCTATTTGGGTTCATGCAATTCTTCATGTTGGGTCACTAATTCATGTGAGACCAAGTTCAAATCTTAATTACTCTTTACTACAACTTGTTTTTGGCAATGAGCCAAACATTTCCCACCTTAGAATTTTTGAGTGTGTTGTGTATGTCCCTATTTTACCACCATAACACACAAAAATGGATCCTCAAAGAAGATTGTGAATATATGTTGGATGTGAATTAACTTCCATCATACAATATCTTGAACCTTTAATGGGTAATGTATTTTAAGTACGTTTTGTTGATTGTGACTTTAACAAGTCAGTTTTCCGGCATTAGGGAAAGAAAAGAAAAAAACAAGAAAATGATGTCTCATGGTATGTTCCTTCATTATTGTATCTTGATCTAATAACTAAACAACATAAGATAAAGGTTCAAAAGATAATATACCTGCAAGAAATTGTAAATCAATAACCTGATGCATTTAATGATACAAACAGAGTTACTAAATCCCATATACCAGCTGCTAATGCTCTAGCTCGATTTGAGATTTCCAATAAGCATATAGATAAGGCAATAGCTCATGAATATCAAAGACATTTGAAAAGAGGAAGACTAATATGTTCTAAGGATAAAAATCCTTGAAATAGAAAAACTCATAAAAAAGGAAGTTGACCATAAAGTGAATGATCTTGATGTAACGGTAAACACCAAAAACTCTCATGAGAAGGATTTGGATGAAAATAACATAGAAATGTTAATTAACTATGGTCACACACATATATTATGGAATCGAGATGAAATGCTAAGTATTGATCAATTTTTTTCTTATTCCATAACAAGTGATATCAAGAGTGGAAATGACGATCCTGAACCAAAAACAAGTTAGTGATTGTTAAAATAGACATGATTGCGATAAACGGAAAGGAGCTATGCAAGCTAAATTAGATTCACGTAACAAACTAAAGGTTTTTGAACCTATTGTTATTACGCCGATGACCGTAAAGCGTGTAGGGTATAAATGGGTTTTTGAACAAAATGAGAAAAAATGAAGTTACAAGGTATAAATCTAAACTTGTAGTTAAAGGATTTTCACAAAGGCTAGAGATTGATTATAAGAAAACATACTCCCATGTTATTGATGCAATAACATTTAGATACTTAATTAGCTTAGCAGTCTCTAGAGATTTAGAGAGGCGTCTTATCAATGTTGTCACAAGTTACTTGTATGGATCTTATATGAAAATTCCTAAAGGTTTTAAATTCCCCAAAGCATTAAGCTAAAATCCTAAGGAAATGTATTTCATTAAATTACAAAGATCCATGTATGGACTCAAACAATGTAGAAGCATGTGATACAATCGTTTAAGTGATTATTTGACAATTAAACAATATATAAGTAACCTTATTTGTCCATGCGTCTTCATTAAGAAGACAACAACAGGATATGTGATCATAGTTATGTATGTTGATGATCTAAATATAATTAGGACACAAAAGGAAATTAATAAAGCAATTGTTCTTTTAAACAAAGAATTTGAGATGAAAGATCTTGAAAAAATTAAATACTATCTTGCTTTGAAGATTGAGCATATGCATAATGGAATACTTGTACATCAGTTAACTTATACCGAGGAACTCTTAAAGTGCTTCAATATAGACAAAGCAAGTCCTTTAAGCATACTAATGGTTATTAGATCACTCAATGTTTATAATGATCTATTTCTTCCTTGTGAAGATAATAGGAGGTTCTTGGTCCATAAATACCATATCTCAGTGCAGTTGGAGCTCTTATGTATCTTTTGCACTTAATTTGTTGGCAAATTTAGTTCAACCCCTATTAAAAGACATTAGAATGGTATTAAACATATTTTTTAATATCTTCTAGGTACTATTGATTTAGGTTTGTTTTATCCTAACAATTCAAAAGAATGGTTGGTTGGTTATGCAGATGCAGGTTATTTATTTGATACCTATAAAGTAAAATCTCAAACTGGATATGTATTTTAAGAATGGAGGAACTGTGATTTCATGGCATTCTCAGAAACAAATACTCATTGCGACATCCTCAAATTATGCTAAAGTTGTTACACTACATGAAACTTTAAGAGAATGTGTATGGGATATGATCTATGACACAACTGATATCAACTTCTTGTGGATTGGAGAAAGATGGAACTGCAACACCTATCTATAAAGATAATACAGCTTATGTCTTACAAATGAAAGAATGGTATATCAAAAGTTGCAAAACAAAACATATACCACTAAGATTCTTTTCATACACTCAAGACCTTATTAAAGATAAATAAATTGAAATAAGATATGTTCAATCTAGCAACAATTCAACTAATCTTTTCACAAAGGTATTTCCTAAAACAACTTTCAATAAACATGTTTATGATATTGGCATGCATCATGTACACACAAGGTGATGATCTACGGAAGACAATTTGAGGATGGGTTATAAGTTGCACTCCTTTTTCATTTGCTAAGGTTTTTTTTCCTATTAGAATTTTCTTTAACAAGGTTTTTAATGAGCTAGTACTTAAACTTTTGAAGTTTGAAAAATATCACCCAAGAGGAAGCATTAAGAATTATTACCATAACAGTGGATGAACTCTTTGTCAAACTTGTTAGATTAGTTTATTATGCTACTTATCTACCAAAATAGTTTTACTTGTCTACCAAAATATTTGATTTTTGTAGTATAAATACCACCTCAATGTAAATTGTAATGGAGAAGATGCATATCTTGTATACACTTCCATAAGTTATCCATTTCTCCTCTTCTTTTCTTGCTCTTGCAATTCTTTTTAAAGTTCTTAAGGTTATAGCATTAATCTTATGTTAATTATTGTGATATTGTAAACATACTATGGTTTTTGCTTTGCCATGGATAATTTATACTCCTATTTTAAGGATTTATGACACGTTCCTTTCTTTCATCTTTCAGTTTTTTGTTTGTTGTACTCGCTAAAAATCAGCTTAGCTAAATTTTACCAAATTTAAGAAACTTGTGTTGCATTTCTTTCGGAATTTACCCTAACTAGTAATTTTCCCACCACACGTTGTGGCGATGACTTCTTGTTGACGAACCTTTTTTAACATTAGTCTGTTCAGTTTGACATTTTATATATATAAGAAGTGGTTCCTAGGCGTTGTGATAGGAAAATCATGCATATTGTTAAAATAATATACATACGAAACAACTTATTGTTTTAGTAAAAGGTGATAAGCCTGCTCTAAAAACCATTTAAAAAATTATTTTACCATTAACAGTTTAGGGTAGTCAAACTGTGATCACACTTCATACGTACATGAAGGTAATAATTATTGAGTGAGTTCTAGTTTTACAAAAACATTATATTACCTTTCATTCGTTAAAATATTTTCTTTACTATCGCACATGATCACACTTCATACGTACATGAAGGTAATAATTATTATCTTCCATAATCATTCATTTCATACATATCGCATGTTTCGTACTTATCGCACTTTTCGTACATTTATTATCTTTTCACTTCTATCTAGGTTCTTGCTTATGCTTAAACCCCCTCTTGAGCACAAAGCCGTATCATCTAGGGTTAAGCGACAAGGGGCCATATCGCACATATCGCACGTATGGACTAGTCACATAGACTAACTTCCCCTGTGTGTGAACCCTTAAGGGTTAGCCAATAATGCACGCTGTAAACACACAGTTGAGCTAACAACTCTCAATGAGTTGTGAACCTCCTTTCATTTGCTTGCAAGACTTTTCATTCATTCATTATGTTCCACTTTCATTATCTTAAATTTTTCGCTTCGTTAAGATAATACTTTACGTTCATTAACCTAATCACACCACGTAAAGTCATGTCATAATACGTAATAAGGAACATAAGAAAACACACCATGCATAACATACCATCATCACGCATCATCATGCATAAGCATAGCATTAATCACACGTCATCATACATCACACATATGACATCATAAGGTCGAGTTACATTACCCTAGAAACCTCCCAAGTCAAAGCCTACACTTTATATTTTCCCAAAAAATTCAGAAAAAATATTCTAAGTTTTAGGCGCATAGGCACTATGCAGGCGCATGGCCTTTCAGGCGCATGGGGAACTTCTGAGCTCATGGACACTATTGGGGCGCATGGCCCATCACTTTGTCTTTCTGGGAAAATTTTAGGCGTGTGGGCACTATGTAGGCACATGGGAATTCTAGGCGTCTAGGACACTTTTGCCAAATTTATCCTTTTCAAGGCGCATGGCTACTATTTGGGCACATGGGATTTTGGGCCATGGGACACTTAGGCAGTTTATACTGTTGGGTGTATGGGCAACCAACATACACTATAATCATCCTAATTCAGTCCCAATCATCAATTTAAACATGCTCTAAGCTTAGTTCTAACATTCATAAGCACCAAAACATGAACAAAACATCATCATAACAACATAAATCAACCAAATCATCATCCACTTGCATACACACAAACACATACATACGGGTGCAACACCCACTTAAATAAAAACATTCACACATGCTTATCCAGCCTTCAAAATTGTATAAAACATGTAAAAAGAGAGTTTTAGAACTCACCTTTGACAACCTTCGAGTATGACTTCTTTAAACTTGTTTGCAAATGAGTTCAACACCTAGAAACCCACCGAAAACACACAACCAAACACACATAAACAAATAACCGAGGCATAGGTTGGTCAAGAACATCTTAAAAACACCAAATCTTACCTTTAATCCGGTCTTCTTCTTGTTCTTCTTCAAATATCCAAGAGCTTCTCTGCTTTCTCTCTCTAAAACCAAAAGAAATGATGTGTGTAGACAACATGGGCAGCCATGCCCACTTTTACACCAACTTTTGAAACTTTTGTCATTTTGACACTTTTAACCCCTCAACTTGGGTTAATTTATGTTTCTTTCTTTTATTTTCTCTTTATAAATATTCGGGTCTTACAAGTCCACCCGCCTTATATAGGTTTCGTCCCCGAAACCCATTATTCCTTAAACAAATGTTGGCAATATCGCCTCATCTCTTCTTCAGTCTCCCACGTAGACTCAAATCCCTTCCTGTGCTTCCACTGTACACGCACAAGGGAAACTGCTTTATTCCTTAACCTTTTCTTCTTGCAATCAATGATCGCCAGTGGCTGCTCCACATAATTGAGTTGTTTCTCCACTTCGATATCTTCCAGTGGTACAGCCATATCCTTGTCAGCTAAACACTTTCTCATATGAGATACATGGAATGTCGTGTGAATTCCACTTAACTCATCGGGTAACTCCAATTTATAGGTCACCTCTCCTACTCGAGCGATGATTCGAAAAGGCCCTATGTATCTCGGGCTCAACTTGCCCCGCTATCTGAATCGAATGATACCCTTCCAAGGTGAGACTTTCAATATAAATCCATCACCCACCTGGAACTCAATCGGTTTACGTCTCTTATCGGCATACGACTTCTACCTATCCTTTGCTGCCTTCATAAAGGCATTGATCTTTTCGGCATACGACGTCTCTTCTCAGTCGTAGCCTCGATCACCTGAATTCTTTCCAACTCTTTCTAACCAACGTCACCCCTAACAAACGGGGGTTCTACATCTCCTACCATGTAGCATTTCATAAGGGGGCATACCAATACTGGCATGATAACTATTGTTATGTGAGAACTCAGCTAACAGTAAGTGGTCATCCCAAGTTCCTCCAAAGTCAATGACACATGTCCGAAGCATATCTTCTAGTGTATGAATTGTCCTTTCTAACTGACCATCAGTTTAAGGATAATAAGCCGTGCTAATATTTAACCTCTTCCCCATAGCATCATGGAACTTCTTCCAAAACTTAGATGTAAATCGAGTGTCACGATTAGACACAATAGACACAAGAACACGATGATGAGTTACAATCTCTTTGATGAACAATTCCGCTAACTTCTCGGATGAATATGTCTCGCGGATCGGTTGGAAGTGAGCACTCTTCGTCAAACAATCAACTATAACCCATATGGCATTATACCCTTTCGATGTACGTGACAACTTCGTAATATATCCATGGTGATATGCTCCCACCTCCACTCTGGTATATCCAACGGTTGGATCTTCCCATACGGCTTTTGATACTCGACCTTCACTTGTAAGCAACTAAGGCACTTACTCACATACTCCGCCACGTCGCGTTTCATACGCGGCCACCAATAATACTTTTTCATATCTTGATACATCTTTGTAGCACGGGATGGACAGAGTATCGAGTTTTATGAGCTTCATCCATAATCTTCCCACGTAGATCCCCATAGGTAGGAATCCACGTCCGTCCAAATCGGGATGTAACACTGGACGTGTTTTCATCCAACTCCGCTACTAGTCCTCTCATCCTTTCAGAGTTTAGATGATCTTCTTTTAACGCCTCGTCTTGAAACTCCTTGACCTGCTTCATAACATCACAGGTCATAATCAACTGATAAGTTTTCACCCGAATCGGCTCGGGTCTCTTTTTTCAGCTAAGGGCATCTGCCACCATGTTGGCCTTGCCCGGATGGTAATGGATCTCGCAATAATAATCCTTTATGAGCTAGCATCTTCTTTGCCTCATGTTCAAGTCTTTCTACTCAAAGAAGTACTTCAAGCTCTTGTGATTAGTGAATATGGTGCACTTCATCCCATACAGGTAGTGCCTCCAGATCTGTAGTGCAAAGACCACAACTTCTAGCTCCAAGTCATGAGTAGGATAGTTAATCTCATGAACTTTCAATTGTCGGGATGCATAAGCTATAACCTTTCCTTGTTGCATCAGTACGCAACCCAACCCTGAGTAAGAAGCATCTGAATAAACCATTAAGTCCTCGCTTCCCTCGAGAAACAATAAAACTAGAGCTTGAGTCAACCTTGCCTTTAGCTCCTCAAAAGCCTTCTCTTGAGCTTGACCCCATACAAACTTCATATCTTTATGGGTCAACTTAGTCAATGGAGAAGCTATCTTAGAGAAGTCTTAAATGAATCTTCTATAATATCCCGCCAATCCCAAGAAACTACGAATCTCAAATGGCATTCTTTAGAGACTTCCATTGCATCACCGCCTCCACCTTCGCAAGGTCCACCATAATAACCTCGGGATTCACTACATGACCCAAAAACTGAACTTCGTGCAACCATAACGCGCACTTGGAGAACTTGGCATACAACTTCTCATTCCTCAACGTCTCCAACACCTCTCGAATGTGACTGGCATGCTCCTCCTCGCTCTTCGAATAGATCAGGAAATCATCAATAAACATAATCACTAATTTATCCAACATTGGCCGACACACTCGATTCA
Organism: Flaveria bidentis; assembly: GCA_018326385.1. Classification (NCBI taxonomy): domain Eukaryota; kingdom Viridiplantae; phylum Streptophyta; class Magnoliopsida; order Asterales; family Asteraceae; genus Flaveria; species Flaveria bidentis. The sequence goes on along the minus strand of BJCM01062153.1, from coordinate 9,130 downwards.
TCAAGTACATAAAAGTAGCTGGCGTGTTGGTTAAACCAAAGGACATAACGAGGAACTCGTAGTGTCCATAACGTGTGCGAAAAGCTGTTTTAGGAATATCTTGTTCTTTCACCTTAAACTGATGGTAACCAGATCAAAGGTCTATCCTTGAGAACCAACTGGCACCTTGGAGCTGATCAAACAAGTCATCATTTCTCGGTAATGGGTATCGATTCTTTGTTTTAAACTTGTTCAGCTCACGGTAGTCTATGCACATCCTCATACTATCGTCTTTCTTCTTCATAAACAAGATCGAGGCACCCTATGGAGAGATACTCTGTCTAATGAACCCCTTATCAAGCAGTACTTGCAATTTCTCCATTAGTTCCTTCAAATCAGTTGGAGCCAACCGATATGGCGCCTTAGCTACAGGCTGGGCACCCATTATCAAATCAATCTGGAACTCGATCTCATTGTCTGGTGGCACACCTGGTAAATATTCTGGGAATACATCCGGAAAGTCATACACAACCAGTACATCAAACAGTTATGGTATTGGCGTATCAACATCCTTTACGTAGGCCAAGTAGGCACTACATCCACGCCGCATGCACTTTCCCGCCACCGCCATCAAAATCACTTTTGGGATCGTAATGACTCGATCACCGTAAACCGTCACCGAACTCCCATCAGGCGCTGTCAACCGAATCATCTTTTTGTGGCACACAATGTTCGCCTCGTAGTCCGCCAACCAATCCATTCCTAGGACTACGTCGAATCCACCTAAGGTCATCACGAATGGTATAACAGGAAACCTATGACCTTCCAATTCTATATCACAACCTTCTATTATCTTAGAAATCCTGTAGTCTTACCTATGGCAGTTTCTACATCAAAGGGCCTTTTTATACTCCTACTACTAACATGAAATTTAGCATAGAAAGCAGCATAAATAATACACTTACTAGCACTAGAATCAAATAATGCAAAAGCTAGAGTTTGATTTACTAGAAACATACCTAACACAACATAGAGGTCCGTCCTAGCCTCCTCCTGCGTCATCGTGAATGCCCTGGCACTCATCCTCTACCCTTCGGTCCCGGTCTTCTTCGACCCGGAACTCTCAGCCCTCAGCTTCTTGCAATCCCTTCTCAGGTGGCCGTTTTCTCCACAGTTATAACACCTTATAACCCTACAATCTCTCGCCATATGACCAGGCTTTTCATATTTGAGCAGATGTTGGATCCCTATTTGCATTCTCCCGAATGCTCCTTCCTGCATTTACCACAACCCTTCGACTCTGCACTAGTTGTGATCATACGTCGGTCACCCACCTTCACCACCTGATTGTTTGGAGCGGCTCTGCCACGTCCAAACCATTTCCCATTACAGTTTTGGTCACCACCACCCTTCTTGCTCACCTCAGGCACCACCACTTCTCGCTCGTCATACAATTTTCCTGCCAGATCAACCGCCGACCAACACATACTTGGTCGAGCAACGATCAGGTACCTGCAAATATCTGCCGACAACCCTTGGACGTATCTCTTGATCTTTCATGATAGAGGCATCATCTGATCTGGCACCAACTGTGTCATCTCGTTGAACTTGGTGGTGTACTACTGGTGTGTCATGGTTCCCGCCTCCAGCTGCAGGAACTCCCTCTCAGCCTTGTCAAAGGACAGAACTCCTCAATCACCAACTTCTTCAGCTTTGGCCACCTCATTCTCCCAATAGCCCTGCTTCCCTCAGCTTGGACAATATTGTCCCACCAACACAAAGCCCCGTCCACGAATAAGTGGGTAGCAAACTTTATTTTCTGATCTTCCCGGCACTCGCTGATATCAAGGACGACTTCCATCTCTCTTACCCACCGGTAAGCAGCAACAACAGTGCCATTACCATCATATGTCGGGTGCTTGCATCTTTAAAATGCCCCGTAGTTACAGCCTCGTGCTGCCTCAGGCACAGGCTCTTCTTCCTCCTCCTCATCCGTAAAGACAATCGTCATCCGTCTTCGGTTGCTCCATTCCTCCTAAGGACCTATTCATCTCCTTCCTTTCTCCTTCTCTCACAGCCTTTATCACTTCAGTCACCACAGACGGTAGGATCATCTACATGACCTAGTGAACCTCTTCCACCACAGCCTCGTTCACTGAGGCTCTCAAGTTAGCACTCTCATCCCTAGCCTCCGGATAAAGGGTCTCGGGCTCTTCATGAGCCACCTCTTCAGCTCGAGGCCTTCCTCGCCTGACACGTGGTCCAGCACCACGTCCACCACGACCTCCACCACGTGAAGCCCTTGCCAATCTACCACCGATCATCCTCTAACATGCTATAAGATCCAAACACTAACACAATCATTCAAAGTAATAGCTCAGTTTATGTCAAGTATAGTAAGTCTCTAATTACAGTGGCCAGTTATGATTAGCCACTTACTTTACTCTTTATACCCGAATTTAGTCTTATTAAATCTTTCACTTTGTTAAGATAATACTTTACATTCATTAACATAATCACACCACGTAAAAGTCATGTCATAATACATAATAAGGAACATAAGGAAACACACCATACATAACATACCATCATCACACAACATCATGCATAAGCATAACATCAATCACACGTCATCATACATCACACATATGACATCATAAGGTCAACTTACATTACCCCCGGAAACCTCCCAAGTCAAAGCATACACTTTACATTTTTCCCAAAATTCAGAAAAATATTCTAAGTCTTAGGCGCATGGGTACAATGCAGGCGCATGGGGAACACTTAGGCGCAGGGAGAACACTTAGGCGCATGGGGAACTTCTGGGCGCATGGACACTATTAGGGCGCATGACCATCACTTAGCCTTTCTGGGAAAATTCTAGGCGCGTGGGCACTATGCAGGCGCATGAGTGCCTAGGCGCATGAGAATTCTAGGTGTCTGGGACACTTTAGCCAAATTCAGCCTTTTACAGGCGGATGGCTATTATTTGGGCACAAGAGATTTTGGGCGTATGGGACACTTAGACAGTTTATACCATTAAGCAACCAACATACACTATAATCATACTAATTCATTCCCAATCATCAATTTAAAGATGCTCTAAGTTTAGTTCTGACATTCTAAGCACCAAAACATGAACATAAAAACATAAATCACCCAAATCATCACCCACCCCCATACACACAAACACATACATATGAGTGCAACACCCACTTAAATAAATACGTTCACACATGCATATCCAGCCCCCAAAATCGTATAAACATGTAAAAATAGGGTTCTAGAACTTATCTTTAACAACCTTCGAGTAAGACTTCTTCAAACTCGTTTGCAAATGAGTTCAACACCTAGAAACCCACCAAAAACATACAACCAAACACACATAAACAAATAACCGAGGCATAGGCCGGTCAAGAATATCTTAAAAGCCTCAAATCTTACCTTTAATCCGGTCTTCTTGTTCTTCTTCAAATATTCGAGAGTTACTCTGCTTTCTCTCTTTAAAACCGAAAGAAATTATGTGTGTAGACAACATGGGCGCCATGCCCACTTTTACACCAACTTTGAAACTTTTGTTATTTTTGACACCTTTAACTCCTAAACTTGGGTTAATTTATGTTTTTTTTCTTTTATTCGTTCTTTATAAATATCCGAGTGTTACAAGTTAGTGAGAATTAGTTGTTCAAAATTAATACCACAATAATAGCTTGTGAGAATTATATCCAAATAATCAACTATAACCTTGCAATTGTTGTTTGGTGTTGGTTCTATTTAGTCTCTATTTTAGCATGATAATAGTTATTTGCTACAAAGCATCATTATAGTCACTCCAAGCAAACTTACGACACTACTGAATGCTACAGTAACCAAATTAATTTTGGATGTGGATATCGATCTATGTCAACAACACTGTTTTTTTAAACACATCATAGAGCATGGAAGTTGTGAGAAACATACCCATTTTTTAGAAACATTTCCATAAATTTTTAATGTGCTAAATATTATTACGTAGCTTTATGATCATGATATTTTTTACTCGCTGGTTTATAATGATGATATTTTTTACTCGTGCAATGGAAGTAGTTATGAGATACAACATGCTTACAACCTAGAAGCCAAAAAGTTTTTGAGTGAAATCACATGCAGGTTACAGAAATTCAGATTGCAAATTTTCCAGAGTTCTTTCCAAAACAACAATACGAAAAGTTTGCTATCTGCAACATTGAATGCAAGATAAGTTTAATAAAATTTATTTAAAAACAAATTGTTACAGCCACAAATTTACTGTACTTCTTAGTATCCATGTGTTAATAAGATTAAATTCAAACTACTTAAAGATTTATATACATAGTATGCAAAGGTTAACTATTGGACCCTACTTCTTGTTGGAGTAATTAATATCAAGTAATAATCACACGAACACACGGGAATTTTGTGGAAGGGACAACTCTCACGACAACCTTTTCTTTTATAATGAAAACAAAAAATGATTACAAAACTTGACTTCTCTTTTTTTAAAAGATTGTAGAAGACTCGACCCTCTATTTATAATAACTCAATTCTATTTAGATAAACCTACAAACTTATCTAGAATTCAAATAAAAAGATAAACCAAATAACAAATATATGGACTCAAATTTCAAATTAAATTCTATATTCTTTCTTTTGTTGATGAGCATCTGGATCGTTTCCAACATGCTTGAGCCCAACAAGGATTAATACTCATAATCATCCCCTTAATCCTTGTTTAGTTCCTCCTAGGTCCACCATGCCAAGCAAGTTCCTCATCTCTTCAAATTTAATTCTTGACAAAGCTTTTGTTAGTGGGTCGGCCTTTTGTAGCTCACCGCTAACATGTTCAACACAGACATCTCTTCGTTTAATGGACTCACGTATGAAGTGAAATCTTGTGTTCATGTGCTTACTCCTCCCGTGAAAGACGGGGTTCTTCATTAATGCAATTGAAGATTTGTTTTCAACACGTAATAGAACCGGTTTTTATTCCTTTTTGGTTAGCTCACTTAGCAACCCTTTTAACCAAATTGCTTGACATGCCGTTACAGCGGCCGCCATAAACTCGACTTCGCATGATGAGAGTGCAACCGTTTTTTGTTTTTGAGAATTCCATGATATAATAGAGTTACCATAATAAAATACCATGCTCGTGGTGCTTCTTCAATCGTTGTTGTCTGTTGCGTGGCTACTGTCACTATAGCCCACTATTTCAACCCTCTCATTTTGCCCATATGAGAGTCCAAAATTAATTGTTCCCTTTACATATCTCAAAATATGCTTTACTAGATTCAAGTGGGCTTTCTTTGGCTCTTGCATGAATCGGCTAGCCACTCCAACCGAATATGATAGATCCGGTCGAGTATGCAACAAGTATCGAAGACTACCAATTAGTCGTCTATATTCAGTGGCATCTACTCCTTCACTTTCATCACCCTTGCTTAGTTGGAGTCTTGGTTCCATTGGGTATTTACATGGGTTGCATTCCACCATTCCTGCACACTTCAAAATACGATTAGCATAGCTAGATTGCTTTAAAGTGATTGAATTATTTCTTTGTTCAACCTCTATACCCAAGTAATAAGATAAGAGACCAAGATCACACATTTTATACTCGGTTTTCATTTGTTTTTTTGAAGTTCTCAACTTCATCATTACTTGAACCGGTGATGATCAAATCATCCACATATACTTCAATTATTATTAAGTTGGATTTTAAAGACTTTGTGTAAACCGCTTGTTCCTTATGACATCGAGTAAAACCAAGACTTTTGAGTGACTTATCAAGTCGCTCGTTCCAAGCCCGAGGGTCTTGTTTTAAACCGTAAAGGGCCTTCCTCAACTTGTAGACCCTATGTTCCTTTTTGCTAATTTCGAACCCTTTCGGTTGCTTCACATACACGATTTATATTAGCTCACCGTTAAGGAAAGCCGATTTGACATCCAAATGATGTACCAACCATTTATTTTGTGCAGCTGTTGCAAGTAGTAACCTTACGGTTTCAATTCTTGCCACCGGTGCAAATACCGCTTCGTAATCGATACCTTGCTCTTGAATGTATCCTCTTGCCACCAACCTTGCTTTATATTTAGTAACCACGTTTCACCTTGAAAACCCATTTTTAGCCAATCAAATTTGCTCCGATAGGTGCTTCACAAAGTGACCAAGTTTGGTTATCTTCAATGGCCATTTGTTCTTCTTTCATTGCATCCAACCACAACTTTTGTTTTAATACTTCTTGAACTGATCCGTGTTCTTCTTCTTGATTAATTTTTTGTGATTCTTGTAACATCACAAAATCATTAAAATGTTGTGGTAAAACAGTAGGTCTAGATGATCGCCTTACGGTTTCGGTTTCTGTTTGATAACTTGGGCCTGCATTATGTTCTGATTGGGCCTGTTGTGCTAGCCCAACAGCATCTGCTGGACTATTCTACTGATTGAGAGATCCACTGGAGTTGGGCTGCTCCATTTGATCAATGGATGCATGCGCAACTGGTGTTTCTGCTTCGGTTGAACCTGGTTGCAATGTTTCTTTAATAGTCTTCATTCATATGAATAATAAATTTAATCCATTCTTGACCTTTAGTTACTTGCATTATATCATTATAAAGTGCCCATTCAAAAGGTTTTGTTTCTTCAAAAACAACATCTCTACTCACATATGTGCGTTTTCAATGGGGTCAAATAGGCGGTAAGCTTTAGTACCGGGTTCGGTTCCAAGGTACACCACTTCTTTGCTTCGATCATCTAGTTTGGTTAGGTTTACTGGAGAAGTCTTCATAAAACACTTGCAACCGAAAACTCTTAGATGTGCAAGGTTTGGTTTTCTTCCTCTCCATGCTTCGTAAGGAGTCATATTGTTTAACGCTTTGGTTTGTGCTCGATTAAATACGAACATTGAATGTCTTACTCCTTCACCCCACATGTTTTGTGGTAAGTTCATTGCTTTCATCATGCTTCTTGTTGTGTCTAAAATCATTTGATTTTGATGTTCTACAACACCGTTTTGTTGAGGTGTGTAGGGCGCCGTGAACATCCGTTTGATCCCGGTTTGATCACAAAAATCATTGAACATTGAGTTTAGGAAATCGCCACCCCGATCAGTTCTCAAATTCTTGATTTTCAATGAACTTTCAAGTTCCACTTCCTGTTTGAATTTCATAAAGATTTTCAAAGCATCATCTTTATTTTTCAAAGTGTAAATCCACATGTATCTAGAAAAATCATCAACAAAAAGTATAAAGTAACAATTACCAGCTAATGTCGAAGGTGAGATTGGTCCACACAAGTCGGTGTGAATTAGTTCAAGTGGTTTGTTGGCTCGGTATGTTGTGGGAATGAATTCCGGTTTTGCTTCCCCATAAGACAGGAGTCACTTACTTGAGCAATGTGAGATAGCCTTGGTATTCCTCGTGCCATGTTGTAGCTTAGTTGATTTATTGATTTAAAATTCAAATGCCCAAGTCTTGCGTGCCAAAGCCATCTTTGATCGGTGATGGAATTTAACAAGCACATCGGTGATCCAATTTTTAAAGCAATATTATAAAGGCGATTATTAGACTTAGGCACTTTCATCAAAAGCTCATTATCTTGACCATAAAGGCATAAATAGTTGTCTTCCATCGAAACTTTGTTTCCGGTAACCGTTAGTTGACCAAGACTAATTATGTTACTTTGCAATTCCGGTATAAAATATACATCACTTAAGATTCTTTGCTCGCCGGTCTTGCAATCTATTAGAACTGACCCCTTTCCTTGGATTCTTACGTTCGAGCCATCCCCAAACCTTACTAACCCTTTCACCGTTGTATCAAGTTCATTAAAAATAAACTCAAGACCCGTCATATGATTTGACGCTCCATTATCTAAGTACCATAAGGATTCATCACTAGAATCATTAGGATACATTAGGATGTACCTTATCTTCATTGAGTAAGATTGTTTCTTCATCAGACTCGGTAAGGGTCATCTTAAGTGTTGGTCCTTTGTTTTCACCAATGTTTAGGTTTGCCTCCACTTGTTGTTTGGTGCACTCCCGTGAGTACTGACCAAGATTGTCACATGAGTAACTTCTCATATTCCGTTTATCATGACCTTGATTTCTATCATTTCCTTGATCATTTTGGCCACGGTTTTGAGTGGTGTTTTGGGTAGCAGTCCGTGATGCATTACAATTTTGGCTTCTTCCTTGACCTCATCCAAAACTCCTACCACGTCCTCTACCACATCCACAATTATTGAACCCTTGTCCACGACCACCTTGGTACGTTCGAGATTGATCATGGGACTTTTTCTCATGTGTTTCAGTTTTTGCATACATGAGTTTTGATTCCTTTTCAACAAGTTCATCTTGCCCCTTGATTCTTTCTTCGAAAGCTTTGAGTCTTGCGATGTAGTCTTCCACCTTCATCGTTCTTAGATCTACAACTTATTCAATTGTTGCAACTATGGCGATGTATCTTGCCGGCATGGAGTCAAGAAGCTTTTTTACAACTACCTTGTCTTCCAAGGTTTCTCCAAGATTTCCGAATTTATTCACAAATTCAGAAAGTTTGCCTGTAAAATCTTCTACCGACTCTTTTGCTTCCATCTTTTACTTTTCAAAGTCACGTTTCAAGGTTTGGAGTCGGGCTTGTTTAACCCGATCTGCCCCTATAAACCTTACCCTAAGAGCCTCCCAAATCTCCTTAGCACTTTTGGTTGTTGCAACTTGTGCCCAGATGTTTTCGGGGAGTGCTTAGTAGATCATGGCTCGTGTGACTTTATTTTTCTTTGTATCTATTGGATCTTTGTTTCCTGGATCAACTACTTCCCATAGGTCTTGTGCGTCGAGTACGACTTCCATCATCACTATCCACGTATTGTAATTTGTACTTGACAACTTTGGGCAGATGAGACTCGAAGCCCCGCTTTCCCACTGCACTATTATCGCTTGATTCCCTCGAGCAATAGGGACAACAACTTCTGTGTTGTTTTCAACCATGTTGATGTAGTCACAATCAAGTTGTGTTTTGCCTCACAACCTTGCAATCGTGGATGCCTTTCACCACGATTCTCTTCTCGATCTGAGGTCTTCAAGAACCGGCTCTGAAACCAATTGTTAGAGCAAATGATATCAAGTAATAATCACAT